>QEPC01013661.1:126883-151872 GCA_003113815.1 Sphenodon punctatus
GCTCTCCCCCTACTGCCCCTAATCCAGCGTCAAAGTCGCTCTGAATCAAAGCGATCTTGTCTGCGAAGTAGGTGACAAACTCCTCACAGCGGGCCTGGGACAAGTCCCTGTCCAGGCGGAGGGAGGCCGGACTGCCCAGACCCCAGGTTGGAATTGGGCGCAGCGCCGCATTGGCCGCTGCGCCCGTGCATCTCCCGGAGGGCAGGTGGCTGGGGGAGCGTAGGGGGGCGGGGCTGTGCGGCCGCACGTCGCGCCGCCCAGCCCCGCCCCCTCCCCGCTAGGAATCAGGCTGGTATGTCTAAAAGAAGGCTGGACTGATTCCTCTCTGGGATCCGAAACGGACCCAGACAGTGGTTCAGAATGGCAGGTCGAATGGCCCGTCACGTCTGAAATTACCCTAAAGCTCAAAAGCTGTAGGTTTGCCATTAATTGTAAAAACTCAAATGCAGAGTAGTGTTGTGGCATTCTGCATGAATACACAATTATTTTGAGCAGATCAACAAGTTAAAGTCTTTTTACAAAATTACAGGTAACCTTAATGATGTAAGAAAACAAGGAGAGCAGAAAATATCTTCCCTTCAGGGTTTTTCCAGAACAGGGGGCTCCCCCACTCACTCCTCTTATTGGATGGTGCCTGTGGGGACTGGGACCCTGGCAACTCCCTGGTTTATCAAATTTTAATGTCAATTTTATCTACATGCACAGGAAGTTTCAACATGTATAAAGAGGCCTTTTCTTCCTAAATATATTGTGAGATAAGACAGTGGAGAGCAATTCTAGCAAAAACTGACATATACAAAACATATAATGCCCTACACAACGATATTGGCAAGTACTACACTCTTCTCCACAGATATCCATGGTGGATCAATACTTGAATTGTTTCACAGATAAGTTTGGCTTACATCAGTTGGATAATTTTGCAAATAATTTGATGTTTGTGCTGCTGTCATGATCACGAGGTCCCAAAATACTTTCACAGTTTAAATCTGCTTGTATATTTTTTTTGTCCTTATACTGTTATGCTTCTATTCATTCCAAGCAGTGTTTTCAATAGGTCACATCCCCTTCTCCCCCTGCCACATCCCAGACAATCTCTCACATTTGGGCTAAAATGCCTAGAGGTTACAAAAAAAATAAAAATAAAGTGGTGGGGGTCTTTAGTTTCAGTTTTTATTTGGAAGACTGCACCCTCCTATAGCACACAGTGAATCACTATAATACATCTCTTAGGTCTTATTGAAAGGAAAAATGCCACCAAGTGATTATAAACATAGGGTGAAGCTATACAAGCACCAAAGGTCCGACTCCTGTGAGGCCCCATGGCGGGCAATTCATGCCTCCATGCATGCTCCTCCTCCCTCCTCCAATCAGCTGTTTATCAGGATGAGGAGAGGGGCACGCATGCGCTCCTCTGGGCTTCCCCTCCCCCTGATCAGTTCAGCTCCGCGGACCAAGAGCCTGCTCCCAGCCATGATGTGGCCATGCTCAATGGTGTGGCTGCACTTGATGGGTACCAGTGCCTGTCACTTACAGCCCTTCCGTGGAGCTCGCTGCACAGCAGGCAGAAGGGTCCTGGCCACACAGGTTGCCCTGCCCTGAGCAACCGTACTCCATGTGGGATAACGCTGCTCTGCAACGCATCCTTGGAATTTTTTCCGAGGATGCTTGCATAGCAGGCAGCTGTTTGCCCCACCCTGGGGGGAACATTGCACTGCCGCCGGCCACACACTTCACCACATCATGTGGTAGCCTCCCTTCCCTATCTTGTGTAGCCTCACCCATTTCTTCTCTATGGATGCCTTCCATTCAAGTATTGATGACATGTGACTACTTGGCTTAGGTGGTTATAAGGGGAGATAAGCCTTCATATCTCTGAGGAATACGGGCTTTGGGAAAACTCCAGAAGTCTAGCAAAGTCACAAAGAAAGAACGTGTCATGCACATGCAAGGAAATTACTAAAGAAGACTGAGAATGCCAAGCCACCAAAAACATTTAATTAAAAGAACATGTGACAGTTATAGTAATAATTTTTAAAACAGATCTCACCTCTGGAGAAGTTGCTAAATTCTCCTTCAGACTGTGAATACTGACAATATACTTCATGCATTTCTTTCACTCTGTTTGCAATAGATTGAGAAGGATCCCTGGAACATGCCCTGGCAAAATGAAATAAAAACTGTCTAAGTTTCCTCATAGAAAATTGCTAAGACACAAAGTACAAAAATCTAAGGACTTATTTGATATCCACTTCAGACCAGCAGTTTAAAAGTATTATGTTCCAGGGACTCTGTTTATCATGAGAAGTCTCATAGTTATCTGATTAACTGTAATGGGTAAGGTTAAGCATAAACAAAATTCTTTGAAAAATCAAAGCAGATTCTATTATCCAAAATTTATTTGTAAAGAAGTTTTTAAAATGGATTATTCTGAAACAACTGGATTGGCTAAAAACAAACAGCCAGCACAAAATAATTGGCAATATATACTGGATAAAATTCATTTATTTAAATTTATATGTGGCCCTTCCTATAATGGCTCAGGGCCACTTAAATCCATAAAAAAAAACAACCACCACCACCACCAACATTCCTTCCTCCCCCCCCCCAAAAAAAACCCCCTCCCCTCAGCCTTCAACCCTACCCAAAACCACCAAACAACCCCTATTTATCCCCACCTGCCGAATTCTTTTTCAAATAAGAAAGTCTTGCCCAGGCTGGGGCTCAAATGAATCTTCTGGGGAAGGGAGTTCCACAGAACAGGGGCAGTAAAGGAGAACACCTCCCTGCGCACCCGCATCCCACAGACAAGGGCAACAGATGGAACCTGCAAGAGGACATCCTCCCCAACGGACTACAGGGGCCGCAATGGAACATGGTAGCCGACAGGCGGTCTCTCAGATATATAGGTGTAATCAAAAGCATGTAACGGTTTTGCTGCCTATTTTCCCATACTTGAGAAAAGACTTATCTTAAAAACAGGCTACCTGCTAGCAGTTTTCAATGAATAATAAGTTAAATTATTTGCTAACACTTGTCAAACACACTCACACTCTTTAAAATCATATTACAAGAACATAAAAAGTGATACCTAGGTTGGCACGAACCTGAGTATCTGCTCCAGATTTTCGCTAGGGGCATTTTTTTGTCCTGTCAGCATTGTATGAAGGCGGCTCAAGCTATACGTTGCCACAGAAACAGGGGTCACATAAGGATTGCTCTCCTTTATATACTTGCGGCCAGTAAGTGGAGTTGAAATTCTAAGTGATTTGGTCTAAAAGACAAAAATGGAATGCAAAAATGTATTATATTTATATATCCCCCTTTTGTGAAGCATTACATACACAGCAGAAAAGCCAATTTCTCCTCCCTACTCTCTGGGTGCAGCCACATGTGCTGCATTGGGTCCAATCCCTGCATGCCTCGTGGCAGGCAACCACTGCCACCACACTTTGGGTCTAGCATGGAGAGCAGGGCAAACGAGAAGCTTGCTGTCAGTTGTCCCACCATGCCCCCAGGGGGAGCCATGGTGCCGGCCACATGAGCGACTGCCTGGCCCTGCCCCCCACCCTGCCCACTATCCCACTCCCAGCCATGAGATGGCTGCGCGGAACTGGAGATAGCGCCTGCTGCTCAAAGCCCCGCAGTGAACCTTGCTGCGCAGCTGGGCAGATGAGGACTGGGCACTCGAGCGGTGGTGTACTACTGCATCCGTACCCCACTTTAGGTAAGTCTGCTAAGAGCTGCATCCCCAGCCTTTTTCCAAGGACACAGCACGTAGCAGCCAGCTGCCCGTTCCACCATGTGATGGTGGGGAACATCTGACGGCCGCCGGGCACATGATGCACTGCATCGCGTGGTAAGGCTGCCCTGAGGGGGTAAGGTTGCCCAAGGCATGGTAGGTGTATCGTGTATACCGCCCTCCCTCATGCTTCTATCACAGGTTAACATTTCACCCAGCATTTACACACTGCATACCTCTTGGTTAATTAACATTCACCAGATGAACAAAATCTCCAGATTAATTCTAATAAGAGCTTTTCTCCAAAGAAAAGATCCCATACACTGCTTTCAGCGACACCAAAGTGGATTAGAAATCTGGCTTTGGCTGCTGACCTTGAGTGAGCAAGTATCTATCTAATCTGGTTAGATACTTTGAAACCAAATTTATCTATCATCCAATCTATTTGTGGGTATAACATGGTGTCTTTGGAAGAGAGAGATTACCCTGGAAGGTTAAATAAGGAGGAGAATACATTAAATAGACCTAATTCCAGTTTTCTTTATATGGAATCTTACAGACCCTTGTTTATGGCCACTTGCACACGAGACGGGGGAGTGGGCAACTGCTGTGAGCTGAAATCACAGCAGGGGGATCATGTGAAGTCCCCTTGTGTGAACAGGTTTTTTTAACGTGATTAGCCCATTTTTGCTGTGATTTCAGTGATGGGAGACAGGGCTGTATTTTCATCCCTTCCTCCTGTCAGTGAAACCACAGCAGATATACGCTAATCACATCAAAAACCCTGTGTACACGAGCAGAACTTCACGTGACTTTGGCTCACGGTTCTCCCCTCCCCCATCGTGTGCAAGTGGCCTATGACATATACTTTTGCCTGCACTTCAGTCTTCTCACCAGCACCTATGCAAAGTAGCTGGCTATCAGCAATCGCAAGTAGTAAACTGAATGTGGTTAGAAAATGGAATTAGCAACTACATTTAGACACCAAAGACCTAAGGATTCTCTCTCAAGAAAATATGGGAGTACTTTATCTTTAATTTAGTTTTTACTATTAGCTGCCTTTTACACATAGATAAGCTACAAATTCTTTTTTCTCTTTTCTGCCAAAGTTCCCGACAGCTTGCTTTTACCAGTGGACTGCAGCTAGTTTTAAATCCAATTGTTTGCAGTGGCAGATCCGTTACAAAATATCCATACAAGTATAGACATTTCATTAATGTCGTTTTTCACGTTTCTCACTCCTCATTCCCTAATGAAAATCAGCTTCTAAGCTTTCAGCTCTCAACATTTAAAGGTTCAGTTTAGATAGAGATTTATTTCTTCAGTAGGCTTTTGAAAAGTCTTGGCATCTATGTTATATCAGTCCGTGAAGAATTGACAATGTCTGAAAAATGATGGCTGTCAATATATTTGGACACAGATGGCAATCCCTAGAGCATTCTCCCTTCAAAATGAAATTAGCCTAAAGTGACTGAACAAAATTTTAAAAAATAATCAGTAATCACGATTACTGTAGCAAACACTGTATGCAAGAGGCAAATAATGCAAAGTAGACTAAGCCAGCTTAGCAACTGCACCACTTTGACACAACCTTATTCAGCAAATCATGTTCTACAGTGTATAGCACACCATGCCATACTCACTCTGTCAAAGTGTTGCTGCAGATTATACTTCACTTGCACTCTTTCAGCTGTTTCCATTCCTGAATTGGTGTTTAGGCATCTTCTCAGAGTTCCTATTTCCTCATCTGCATCCTCACCAAGAAATATCCGCTCATCTAAATTTCCTACCGATAAAACATACTCCTCATAGGCCTTGTTGATGGCTTTGCTACAGAAGAGAAAAACAGGGTCATATAAATACCCAACCTTTATAAGACATCTGCAACAAACTATGGGGAGCACTGTTTATCTGGAAGACTCTCTAGCAGGACTTTCTCCAGATTCAACCGACAAGTGGTTTTAGTTTTGAAGGTACAGGCAATTTACAAAACTCCTTTAAAATAAGTTTAATGTGTCCCTCCATGTATATATATATATATATATATATAAAAAGGATTGTTCATTAATTTTTAGTGTTATCCTAAAACTGCAAGTAAACACACTAAGTTGAATGAGAATAAAACAAGGATAAAACAAAATGAAATTAATCTCTCAATGCATAATTTTCAGGATCAAGGTGTATTAGAAGCCAATGGTTAAGTGTCTAAATTATAAGGAAAAACAAAACAAGTAAACACACACTAACAGAAAACTGCATTTTTCTTCTTGATTACTTACAAAAAGAGGCTATCTGGGGATTCCTCTACTGGAAGGGAAACTGCTGTTTATGGCAGAGCTGACATAACCAGCTCTGCATCGTTCAACCTTGGGTTTTCTGGTGCATGGACATGGGTAGAAGCGATGCGAAGAGAATGGTGCACAACAAAAAAAAATCAAAATAATGGAATTTCCCCAAGAAGGGCGATAGTGATAGCCTTGCAAGTTGCCTTAGGGTGAAAACAGACATGATACTAGCTCCACTTTAACACTGCTTTAACATTTCTTATACATATTGCAGGGCTGTATTGGTGCCCTATGCAGCCCTGCAACATGCATAAGAAATAGCAATGTTAAAGTGGAGTTAGCGTCGTGTATTTTCACCCTTAAACTGAGACACTCCAAAATAAGAAGTATCTTGAAAAGATCTAATTAAGGACTCCAGGCAGTAATTAAAACTTGTTGCTACTCAATGGTAAAAGGGAGGTCATGCAATGACAATAGAGCTCTTTTTAAAATAGAAAAGACACTTTTATGTCAAATACTCACAAGCTATCTCCAAAGTTCCCAGGATCTAGAAAACCTGTCAGATTTTCTTCTTTTCCTTTTAGAAGCTGAAAAATATAGAGCAGATGCTAAACCTAACAATATAGTAATGTTTACAAGTGAGCAACTAAGCATCAGTTGTTTTTTTTCACTTTACAAGAAATCTCTCAAATCTATTAGCCAACCTTTTTGTCAAAAAGTTTCCTGATGTATGGCTTCCAGAAATGTTCTTTTATGCCTTTGGCTTCCAAAACCAAGCCATCATGTAGGGAGCAGAGTTTTTCAATGATGCAGGGAGGATCAGAGGATAGCTTATAATCCTTACTCTGAAAGTCTTCTGGCAGCCCTGTGATTAAGTAAAAATAATTTTTTTAAAACACCCCAAGGCATTTAGATCTATAAGTTCTAGTCCCACTAGCTAAATATATCTATGAAAAGTGCAACAAAAATAACCCTAGATTAAAATTTAAATGGGTTCATATCGTGAAGAGCTTTGATGAACCGTACTACTGCTAATTTAAGCAGACATTGTTTTCAACATTATATGCACACAATTAAGCATTCTAAACTTGTGATAAAAAAGGAAATAGCGAGCACAAAATGAAATTGTTTCTTATGATAAATTAACCATATATGTTTTTATTTATTGTCAGGCCTTGGGTCTCAAACTCCTGGCCCCAGGGGGTTTGGAGTGCTGCCATGACCACTGGTGCCACCACTCAGGCCTGATTTTAGTCCAGTTCCCTCCTCCCATGTTCTTCCAATCCGTGTCATGCCACATCCATTCCTAGTTGTATTCCTTTGCTCCAGTCCTGCCTCCCAGCTTCCTGATTGGCTCCCAGTTCAAAACTTAAGGCCTGCTGGTGGAAGTTGAGTGGAGCAACTGCTAATTTCACCATTCTGCGTCTGTCATTGTTGCTACCTGTGTTCTAGATCTGTTCCCAGTCCCTTGTGCTCTCCCCCCTTCTCTTGCTCCCACTCCTCCCTAGTCCCTCTAACCTAGGATTGTTGCATGTGTTGCCTGTCTTGGCCCAGCTGTGTTCCTTCCTAGCCTTGATCCCTTGTACTCCTTTAATTTCCAGGCTCCCTATTCCCCCTTGCTTCCAGGCCCTTGTAGCCCTCTAGCTTCAAGGCTCCTTGTTCCCCATCGCTTCCAGATTTTTGTTCCCTCCTTGGCTTATGTTTCTTCAGTCCTTGTTTCCCGTTCTTTTCTGCACCTCAATGAGCCATATGCTCTCTGAGGCTAGCAAGGCCAGTTCTCTGTGATGAGCTTCACTCTCCTTCAGATCGGAGAAGGGCTGAGAGGTCTTCCCTTACTTTGTTGCTACCCCTCTCTAAGTCCCAAGCTTTGCCCTCTCCAAACTCTAGCCCTTCAGCCTCCCTGTACCCCGAGACCCTCATTCCCCTGACATTAATTAAGACTTAGAAAAAAAATACAGCAGAAGTGTTATCAGTATCTCCACTTCATAGGCTTTCAGAGTCACTTCCTCTTCATAGATTAAACTAAGCTACTACAGGAAGCATTAAAGAATAGTTAATAAGGCAACATCTCTCAGTACTTAAAAACCCCACAACTCAATGGAAACTTGTATCAATTAATTATATGTTTATCAGGTCAGTATCCAGCTTGTCCTTCTCTATTCGGTTTAGTTAGAGAGCAGTGCTAATATACCCTCCAGCACCCACTTGAAGTGCAAAGCTTATGTTACTCCAAAATCTTGCCAAGTCCTCTCACTTTCAAAGTCTGTTCTTTCTTTTCAAGCTATTACTTCTAGGAGCTGGAAATGTAAATGAATTTACACAATCTGGCACAATACAGCATCCGCTCATAATAGGATCTTTTTTGTGGTAACAAAAAAGCTAATCCTACAACTTCCTACTAGGTTATTCTCCTTGTGAAGACTACTCCTGGATTCTTTATGTGTCATTATTAAAAAACAGTTATCGTATTCCTTGGTGTATAATACAGTAGAAATGTATAAAATGCATAGCCAAAATATACAATAATAGAATTGTACGGTTGGAAGACCTCCTAATGGTCATCTAGTCCAATTCTCTGCTCCAAAGCAGGATACCCTCTACCTATAGCATTGCAGACAGATGCTTGTCCAGATGATCTTTGAAAACATTAAAGGATAGAGATTCCATAACCATGCAAGGCAACCTATTCCATTCCTCAACAGTTCTCAATCTTCTATAGTTGTCAAGTAACTTCTAAATGTTTAGATTTTTTCATGGAACAAACCTACTTTCTACACTTCACCTGTTGCGGCACACGTGCAAAAATAATCATAAGATTTAGGGCTTTCTAAAGAAGAAAAAAAAAAAAAACAACCCCCCCATAAATACCTTTAAAATTAGGATTCAGAAGTTCTCTACGATTTGGACATTGAAGAGCATTTCCATATACAAGATCCAAAGCACACAGCAAGAGATGGTAGGAATTGACCAAGTCATCACTGATCATGGGGAAATTACCTATATGATTAGAAATATATATTAGGTTAAGTTTATGTTAATGTGCTAGGTTAAATCAAATTTACTCTGTAATATAATATACATATACTTTTGTCAATACTTTTGTCAACTGGTGTCTAATATCAGACTGTGATAACAGGGCAGCAAAACAGATTGTCTAGTCAATGTGTAAATAGATAAAAGACTTTTTAAAGCAGCTTCTGGATTAGTGTGAAAACAAAAACACACAACATGTTAGCATAATGGGGCTGAATCCTCCAATATCCAAGTTAATTTTGCACTGCATTAGCAGTACAGAGTAAGTGTACAGGTGGAGGTTGCTTCTTTCCAGTGCAGGAAGCATAGGTGCTATGACAGATCAGGGTTCTCCTACATTCAGTTCTATGCAAGTGAGATATTAGAAAGGAATCTTATATCAAGTTTTAAACATCTTCTCCAGATCCTTTAATTTATACTGATCAAACAGCTGAGAATCAGGAAGATTTTAATTACAGTCTTCTCCCTTTACTATGCTCATGTGCTAACAGACAATTAGCCCCTACAGCAAAGGTAAGTTTAAGTGGCATTCAGCATAATCCTACCTTCCCAGGGGTTAACATTTTGACACTAAGCTGAAATGACTAGAATGGTCCTGTAAATAAAAATACCACATAAACTGTGTAAGTTCTAAGAACTAAGCTAAAACAGCATTCCTAGAATCCAAGATCAAACAGTAATTAGAATCATAGAACTGATAGATAGCTATCCAGTCTCTTTTTGACAGCTTCCAACAATTGAGAGCCGAGGACCTCCCGAGGCAACTCATTTCATTGTTACAGCCTGGCACCTGAGGCCTACGGCAAGACTTGTGCGTGTACTGACTTCTGCTATCACAAGAAATGAAATCTAATTGGGGCATATTTTAAGTACCAACAGTGTTATCTATGGGGTACAAAATTATCCCACGATACAACATTTGTCATGGTTTTCATGAAATTGGATGAAGGTTAACCAAAGTATACCTTCCTGTAGCTCATTATTTCCTGTAGCTCTAGAGCCCATTATTTTTAGTCCTGCTCTCGTTAGCAGTGAAGAACAGTTCCTTGCCATGTGTCCTCTTCAGCTTCTCTTCAATGAGTACAGAGATGTTTATCTCCTTTTGAAAGTCAGATTTAGAATAACTCCTGTGGCTGTTCATTTCTCTCTCAACAGATCATGGCTGCAATCTTGAAACCATAGAACTACTCTGGAACAGTAGTGGTTTCTTGTGTTGCAGTCTTTAGCTGTGATCGACAAGCCACTTACTCTGGAATAGCCCCACTCTACTCCACAGTAAGTGGTTTGTGGATAACAGCCCTTGTTACAAACCTTTCATCACATGAAAATTAAACTTACATAAAAGCAAGTAAAGCATAAACAACCATATTTCTTTTCTTTGTAAAGACTGCAACCAACTAAAATAGGTTATGTCTAAAAATAAGAATAGAACATTCAGATTATGATTTAAGATTAACAGTCTAATAGAAATATT
The DNA here is from genome assembly GCA_003113815.1 of Sphenodon punctatus. NCBI lineage: Eukaryota > Metazoa > Chordata > Lepidosauria > Sphenodontia > Sphenodontidae > Sphenodon > Sphenodon punctatus. Next base: position 137,418 of record QEPC01013661.1, read on the forward strand.
ACATTAAGGCTTCATTCACATGAGATGTTTTACACAGAAAAAACCTCATCCCCGCCTTATTTGTGAAAGTGTGCAAGGTTTAGGTCACAAGATGCATGGGAGGTAGTATCGGTCAAGCCTCAAAAGTTAATCCAGAAAAGTAAGTTTAGACATTCGTGCTAAATTTTGTAGCACAGTATTTCCTGTATTGTATGAAACAATTAATCTGCATATCAGTCAGTCTTAACTGTTGCACGTTGGGAATACAGGCAATAAATCCCCACTGCCTGCCTGATGGGGAAAATGCATTGCTGATTAAAACAAACAAATAAACAAAAAACCTAATAATGGAATACCTACTAGTGGCTACGGCAGTCGTTGCGGTAACATTTAACACAGTTGTGAGAACAATTAAAGTTCAAGAATGTGAACTTCCACAACAAAGAGTACAGATGAGAAAGGAGTTTAGTGTGAATGCAGCCTATGCCACAGAATAAAGCCAAGAAATGAAATAATATTTCTACATTAATAACAAATGAATAAATTAGGTGCTATATCATAGCAGCAAAATGAAAACTAGAAGCTCAGACAAGTAAAATTCACAGCTACAGGACTAAAAATATTAAGAACTTCAAAAGGTTTCTAAGCTATTTACCTACGTTTTTAGCATTTCTAGACTGGCTTGCTCCTTCCCTTCCCCCAAATAGCAAGATGAAAAGCTACATTCACCCCAGTGTAATAACAGAAAGAAAACCACTTCCGTTTTAACAGTAAACAAATTATAAATCAAGTTGTATGGTTAGAAGACACTAAAGACAAGCAGGATAAAAACAAACACAGCAGAAACAACCATCCTGGTTTATAGTATCTTGGTACTAATCTTGCCAAACAAATAATATCAGTCACTAGCTTACTTCATGAGATCAAAAGGATTCTCTAAGCAAATCCATAGCACCTTCTGCAATGGAAAGGAAACTGCGCATACTGATCTTTGAGCAGAGAGGCCTGTTGAACAGACAAGCCCAAACTTGTCATGGATGTGTGTTTGCCATGATAAGGGTAACTGTCAGCTCTCAAAATAAACAGCTTCCAAAAGAAAAGCCTCCAGAACCCCTAATTTGTTAATAAGTAGGCTAAACCTCTGAGTTTTATAGTTAAAAACATTGAAAAACTTCCCTCTCCAGGCTCTTAACACAGGCAGACGTTGGTTATATTTGGATTATGACTGTATGACAGCTTAAACAATTTAAAGTTTTCCCCTGGCCTCACATATTTTAAGTGATAATAGAGCAGTGCATAAGACAACCTTAAGTCTCAGATAGTTACTTAGTACTATCCTCAGAATGGTCTCAGAAACAGACATGGAACCAATTAAGATACTGCACACACACAGTCTGTAGTCAAGTAAACTCCCCCATACAGGAAGCAGTGACATTGTTCAACCAGGAGAGCTAATATAGAACCTTCTCCTTCAGGTAAGCCAGAAGGAGCCAACCTCAAATGAAAGTATTCCAAGTCACGGGGACTCAGAGAGAGTCAGTGATTGTCATGCAATGAATATCATTTTAGCAGAAGGCATAACACAACGCAATATTCCATCTTTTGGTGACAAGGAGGGGGAAGACTCAAAGGATATTAGTAATTTTTGCTACTCTGAATCAATAAGTGCTCTTGATTATACAATTTATATCAATACTTCCAACTGGAATTGCAGAGATTCATTTTTTCTTTTTAAAACTCATCAAGGTAAGCTATCAAGGTCCTCTTCCTTTCAAAAGTAGATTCAAAACACTTGTCTACTAAATTACTCTGTATTTATTGAGCAGTGTAATATATTACATGCTCCTCAACACAGAGGTAGTTCATCTGAGAATCATCATCATCATCACAATTTATTTATATCCCGCACTCTCCCAACCTAAGTCGGCTCGAGGCGGCTCACAATAAAATTAAACAACAATTTCTGGGTTTACATCCCACACAGGAGAACCCAACATAATAATACATTATAATAACAATACCAAATATCCCTTAACTCCCCCCCCAATTCCATTTAACATCATTATATTTTATCATCTATACATAATCAGTATCCCAATACTCTCTCTACCGGTACTGTCTCATATCACTCCCTGCTCTCAGCAGGGAGTCGGCTCCAAATCCGAATCTTAATCCAAATCCGAATCCTAATAAGGAGGATAGTCTAGATAGTCATATTTATTTGAAAGTACACCGATGGAGGATTTTGAACAGAGACAGGGAAGAGATGTGTTTTGGTCTATAGAACAGTTTTAATTAAATCCTCTAGAAGAAAGAGACTTACCTAAACAAGCTGAAACTTGTGTAGACAGTTTTATAAGCTACACTGGTAAATTAGACACATGCATGTTCAAAAGCTTAGTGAATAACTAGCTGATATTTATCATTATGAATAAAGCTACTTCTGCAAGTAAATCCAAACAGCACATTTTCTCTGTAAAAATAATGTTCATTATACAACGTTAATAAAGACAAAGAACAAGTGACTTGATATTTTAAAATGAAGGGAAAAAATACAAGATATTTAGCCTGCATCTAAACTTTTGTACAATCCCTATGTATTCTGAAACAGAAAACAAGAACGTTAAGAGAGCAACAAAAATGAACATGGGTAGGATTTCTGATTTTAAAAGATTTTATGCGACTAGGCTATTTAAAAGGAAGGTCCTCTGGAGTTTTGTTATTTCTTTTTGAATTAGGAAAAAGACATTCTAGTTTCGCAGCGGATAGAATCACAAATCCATGACATGGATGTCAAAATGTGAAACAACTCAAGTTTTAGAGAGACTTTCCTTTTAGAGAAATCACAAGAAGCCTGGAGAACCCTGGGAACTTTGAGAGCACTTCCAGAATACATGCCACTATGCCCCAAACGCTTATAAAGGAAAGGGAAATAAAAGGAGCAAGAAGTAGGTAATGGGGTCTAATACAGAAGGGCATTGTTGTGCAAATTCAAATATTCATCGCTATGGACTGTCGCTCACCACTTGTTTTTATAAATGAATTATACTGGAGGCTAACAAAAGAAGTTTTCATTAAAATGTCACTGCTTATCTTAATCAATTCTTACCTTTTGCATGAACGAACAGCACCCAACAAAACTGGAAAACTTCAGAGACCGTGCAAGGTTGTCGTCTTTTTAAAAAAGAGAAGTAATAAAAAGGACACAAAACACATTCACGTTCAGAACAACATGCCTCAAAAATTTACCAACCAGAACTTGAATTTGGGGGCTAAAGGTAGAGCCTCCCTTAACAAAAACAGCAAGCTCTACCCTTCACCACTGTCAATGCTAACCACCCAATGGCTAACAGAAGTCATGACTTCAGCTCTGCTCCCTTGTTCCCCCTCACTACTGGTAGCAGTGGGATTCATATTTGAGACTAAATACTTTTGTGGATCTCTTAGCACATTATGACAATATATGATTAAACATCTGATTAGAAATTTCAAGTGAACAATCCCCTGAGAAGAAAGAGTACTTAAAAAATCCTAGAAACAAATGCCACACCAACGCAGACAAATCTCAAGTGATTCTGCTTTGTAAAAAGTTCAGGAGCAGACTGGCAAGCCAGAAAAAACACAGGGAAGAGGCCCCTGCACAAAGCTTTTGGGAGCAACTGAGACTTGCCCTCCCCCTGACTCCAACACCTTTATAAAAAAATGAAAAGGTAAGAATACCAATAACATGAGCTAAGTCCTATCATTACACTAGGTAACAAAGTAGGTTGGTAAACTAGCTTTCTCCTGCGAAGATCCAAGTTAAACCCTAACGCCGTTCATACATATAATTACAAAACCGCCTCAGATACCACAAGAAACAAATCCAAACCTTTTCTTTCTTCCTCTCTGTTGACGAGGTTGATCATCTTGAGGATACCTGAAAATGTCTTGAAAGATGGGTTCATACTTCTTAAAAATTACAGCAGAAACGGTGAAATTTCTTTCTAATCTTTCAGTACGTTCTCTGAATTGTGAGGGCAGATTTGCCATGTCTTCCCATTTCTTCATCTTGTTAAAAAACTCAATCAAGCTGAGAAAATTTTAAGAAGTTAGAAATTTTATTAAAATCCAATTTTAAACATTTTAAAACAAAGACACTTCTGTTTATATTACACGCATTTAAAAAAACAGAACATAATATAGGTAACACTGCATGCTTGTGGAAGGTGCTCAAGTGAATGCTCAGAATTGGCTATTTGAAGGAAGAACGACACTTAATAAACACATCCTACCACTATTTGCTGATGCCCTGTCTGGCTTTACGCCGATGCGACTTTTCCATTTTTCATGTTTGTATGGTCAACTACAGAGCCTTGGTTTACTTTTCATATCAAGTTTCCCATTTCTCTGAAACACTTATTTTTAAAATGATTAATTATCATTATTTTGGCATAGCATCCACTCCCTAAGATTTGTGACATTTTTAACAAGGTGAGAAGATGAAGACTTCCTCTGACACATTTTGTGAGCTGTGGATGTAAAAGCCCAGGAAATAGTTTCCTGGGATATTAACTTGATACATTTTCTTTCACTTGGTTACTGTCACTCAACACTCAAATATCAAGCCCAGCTTAAGCGTAGTGATTCGAAAGCCTGATTCTAAATAAAGAACAATATTATCACTTTACACCTTGTCTGAGCAGGGTTTTGCTTCTTCTGGAAGAGGATGGAGTGTCTCTTGCTAGGACAGATTCAGAGCTTGGGACACACTGGTGTTGTCCAGCAGAAAGCAGAATGCTTTTTTCAATCACGTTAACTCAACTAAATTTTACGTGACTGAAAAACCTGTTTACACTTGTGAAGATGCAGGCTAGAGCATTTTCTGTTCTACCAGCTGTAACACTGAATCCACTAAGCAGATTTCTCGTCCCCACCACACCCCTGCCTCCAGTGGACAAGTACATTATGGTTACAACATGCTAATATCTTAAGGGGGAATTTTGATTCTGTACATATATTAACATTAACTATAAAGAGAGATATACATAAGGATAGAGAGAGAGTTAATGGGTGTTAAACAAGACAACAGCCTGCTGCAGCCCAGGTTCAGTCCGTGCAGCACCCACTCACATGTTTAGTGTGTCCAGCCTAATGAACAGGAAGCCCCCACATGTGTTTCATGAGCTTATGGGAAGCCCCCACTTGCAACGCCAGTGAGAGGAAAGCAAGAGTCAAGAGAGAGCCAGGAAGCTGTCGCTCCTCCGACACTATAGGATTTCCACCCTTGACCCTATGGTGCTGGCGGACTTGTACACACAGAATTACTGCATGCAGTCTAACTAATGGGAAGCTGACACGTGGGCGCATATTAGTCCGCACAGCGGGCTCTATAAGTGGGGGCTGCAGGTCTGGTGGGTGGAAGCCACGTGGCTGGTGGGGGAGAATATCTGATAAACGGGCAGGCGGACACCCACATGGTGCAGGCTAACATCTCGTTAACACTCAAAATCTACTTTGGGGAGAGAGGGCGCTTTCTGACAAGACAGAACGCACAGCCTTTGGCTCCGCGGAAAAGTCTGTGAGTCAAATGAAAAATAGCTTCTGTCTCATGGCAAGGGCGGAAGTGCAGATCTTTGCTGGTAAACATACATGTCCGACAGAATAGGGAAATCCTACTCTGCCAAACAAGCATACTTGCCAACAAAGAGCTGCCCTTCCCACACGATGGAAGCTGCACGTCATTTACCTCTCAGAGAATACCGCAGCACTGAAGGCTGCGGGTTCCATCCCGTCTTGTCGGAAAGCACCAAGAGAGAGATCATACACACCCTGTTAAAATGATTGTAAACATCCAAATTAAACGTCTCCCATTCCAATAAGTTACTTGTTAAAACAGAAACTGCCTTTAAACCATGATAATGTAAACTACTGCAAATGTCTATACCAACTCAATGATCTTACATAATCCATGCATATCAGGAAAAAGGAAATGAGTGCATTTTAAAATAGATATAGATATATATACACATTAGTTTCACTTTGTAAAAGAAAATTACCTCTGTTCTGAACAGCGCAGGATCCTTGTTAAGGATACATAGTTTCCTTCGACTGTCCCTCTGCTCACAGTTGGAACTGATTTTCTGCAAGCCACATACAAGGCACATGCTAGCCAATGTAGCTCATTTCCCTGTGAAATTAAGAAATATTAAGCCACCTAAAATCCACTGTACCCTTTATTTTACTCCAGATAACCACAAAAATATAGGTTAGTTCCAAAAAGGAGGGCACAGAAGCTGTGTTACTGCACACAAGGGATCTACCACATGCTCAGGAGGGAGGCTAGATTCCTGCCACTCTTGTTAGTCTAGACGCCATCATCCACAGCATTTTTCACTACTGGGCTGAGTGCAGCCTGTACATTCATTCCTTACTCTGCAGATGTAGAGGGTGAGAGTTGAAAGGCAGCAATAGCAGCAGCAGCGTCATGGCCTTTCTGCCACCCAATCCCAGAGTTTACTATGTACATATAGAAGCTTCACCCCACACGAATGGACACTGTGCACACTGCTGGCACACAGAATTAAGAATTGGCTTGTTTACCTCCACACACAACCATTCCCAAGTATGAACATTTTTCAAATTAGTAGTTTTAATTTTATTAGATTACATTTAAGCATGGTTTTTAAACATCTACACATACAGAAATGCATGCACGTGTCTCATTTGTACTGTGATCGTGAAGACACTGTAGGTACTTACTCACAAAGGGTGTTTTCAGACAAGATGCTACCCCGCATGGTCACCCAGGAGCTACGGAGCCCGCTGCCTGTCTGAAGGTGGAGCGGCCAGATACACGCTCCCGAGAACCACAGAACACCCACTCATGGCCACACACAGAGCACTGCCAGGAAATCCAGAGCACTCCATGCAGGGCAAGTCAGATTAGCTCTGAGGAAACAGGTGGCCATGGATCCCTGTCCTTCTAAATGGAGGCAGCCTGCATGCTAGTGAACAGGGCTGCCACTCAGAGGTGCTGTGGGCAGGGTAAGCAGCCTTTGCAAGTCCAAGAACTGGTCGGGCGTGCCAGGGAGTCCAGGTTCCCCAGCGCTCGTGCTGGGGATATGCCACTTGCAAAGGCCAGCTTGGCACACTTCTCCCTTCCCCCATGGTCTGTGGCAAGGGGAGTGCATGGGGGCTGCCTCTGTCGCCACCCATTTGAATTGTTCCCATGCACTCCACCTGAGTGGGTGTTTTGTGGCAAAGTGACGAGTTATTCAATTGCAGTATTAAGTATGTGTATATGTATACACATATTTTACACTTTTAAAAACAATTGGTCCTTTTGATTTAATGATGATGCAAAGATAACAGACTGCTGCCTACACATTTTAACTGCCTGGAAGAGGGTATACTGTAGTTGGTATTCCCATCCTGTAGCTAAACTTTAATTCTCCTCTTTTAATGTCTGCTTCTTTGAGTTCTTTCAAATGCTTATTTACTGGTGAAGAATTTGTAACTAACTAGCACAAAATGCAAAATGAAATTCAGCACAATATCTAGCACACTACCATGAGAGGAAAGTATGTTATCTGGGTGAAACATGTGTTGGCCAAGGAAGTCTTGAATTAATTACTAGAAAATACCCTGCAATAGAACCTCATCGTTCCATCAGTTGCAAGTCAATAAAATTCTGAAATGTAAGCAGCAAAAAATCATCACCTGAAGATATTGTAGTCCATCATGTATATCACTCATTTATTTGACTGTCCTTGTTTTAATTTTTGTGCTTCCTCTACATTATATTTAATGAAAGGAGAAGAGCCTTGGTAATATATCTATCTATCTATCTCTTTCTCCAGAGCTTCAAATATTAAATCTGCACTTTGAAGTGAGGAAGACACTTGTTATATATTTTTGGGTCTGGAAAAGGGTGCAGCAGTTAACATGTGTAAAACCATCCAGGGTTACAAATTTTAAAATGTTTTTAGATTAGGAAAGGACAAGATTAGGTCCTCATGTTAGTATGTTTTCTGTTCAGTTAACTCAAACCTCTTTCCTTAGTCTGGAACAACCGTAAAGTCTTACCTAGATTAGGATAAATATTACCTTATCACTGATAAGCTAACGGGGACCCATGTTCACTGTGTTTTAACGTAGTGAATGAGAGTATAATTTATAATTCATATACCATTGTGGGAGTCTTAAAGTACCATATAGTCATTATCTCATTAATCCTCACAACATCCCCATTGGAGATATAGGCCAATATTATTATTCCCATTTTACTGAAAGAGAACTGACGTTGAGATAGTGAGTTAGGGAGTGGCTCAGGGAGTCCTTGGTGAAGCCAGAACTGGAACCCAGGTATCTCAGCTGAAAGTCCATGCTCTATTCCAGAGGTTCCCAGGTGGGGTCATGATTCCAGCTAGTATATTACATACTGTACATATCTCTGTTTGTGTGGGGGGAGGGGTTGGATTATATTTAAATCTCAAAACAGGGCTACACAGGCAAAAAGTCTGAAAACCATATATCTATCCACTGGGTCACACTAGCTGTCAAATTAGATTTACAGCTCTCTTCATAATAAAATCACAAGTGTGAAGAGGCCAAAGATGGGGCTTTAAGTTTGACTTAGCTCATGGAAGACAATAGGTGTGTGAATGAGGAGTAGGGTACCTGCAGATCTTGATGTAGCTAAATTGAGTCATAAGGCAGGTTGCCCTGCCTACACTGGGCATATTAAAATCCCAGAGAAAACAGCCACACTCCTGCTCCATCCACTTCCCCTAATGCAGACAGAGGGGGACTTGTTCACGCAAACAAACAATTACTCCTTCATCCTTAGCACACTTTAACTCTGCTGTTCACAAGAAAGCAGCATTTAAGGTGATGCAAGGGGTGGGTCCTTCCTGGAACATGCACTCCTGATTACAGAGGAATACATACTCCAGAATATTTTACTTGCAGAAGTAAGTAATCTAGTGAACAAGGAAATGACATTAGCAAAAATGTGTTAAAACACTGACTGTTCATGCAGTCATTATTAACCTTCTCCTGTGCAATTATTCTGCAAGTCTGAATGCTGGCAAAGTGGATTTAGGAGTGCCAGAGTAAGCACTAGGCTGGGGAAAGGTACTGGGCTTTCCCGGTTCTATACCTTTGCGGGTGTTTGCCGGCAAAGGGGGGAGGAGAGGAGGGGGAAAGAGGAGAAGCTTTTATACCGGTCAAACCCCACGCATATTTTGGCTCACGGATTCTCTCCAGGAACCAAAATCTGTACGGGACCCACCGCCACCGAAGATGTGAAAGTGGAGACAACAGCCGCAATCCGCAACCCACTTAACTCTGGACTGGGGCACTTCGAAAGTGCTTATTGGATCACAGCCAGTTTCTTGTCCTTCTCTAACCCCCAATTGGAGGGAAGGGGGGGGGGGGAGAAGAGTGCTTCAGACCCGTTTATACGTTTACTTGGATTTCTAGCCCGCCCTTTCGTGAAGGGTCAGGAGCAGGTAAGATCATACTCTAGAACGTACACAACAGCGTCACTCAGAAACACCAGGCAAGAAACCAAATGTAGATGCGGATTAGAATTTCCCTGAAAGCGGCTCCTAGCTACCCCCGCCTGCCACACGCCTGGCCACATAAATAGGCCTCCCGTTTACTGAACAAGGGACTCCCTATTATTAACCCTGTCGGTGCCACTCGTGGGGTGTAGGCAGGGTATGATTCACCCGAGGGCGGAGCCAGAATGCGTCAGGGAGAAGGGCAGCAGCGGCCGGAGGAGCCCAGCCCCGCGTGGGGGCGCCTCAACTCGGTCTTCTCAGCCGCGACCCCGTCACTCCTTGCCCCCGCCGCCGCGCGCGTCCCCGCCGCCCCTCACCTCCAGGGTGTAGTTGCGCCTCATGCTCTCGTAGCTTAGCCAGGCCTCGGCCCGCGCCCGTTCGTCCATGTTGAGGCTGCTGCACAGCTCCTCGTAACGCTGCCGGGTACCGCCTTCCTCCTCGCACTCCGAGGCGGGGGAGGAGGAAGGAGGGGCGCCCCCTCCGGTTGCCCCCGGGTCGGCCTCCTCTTCCTCTTCGCCCTGCATCTTCCCCCACCCCGTGGCTCGCTGGGGGGAGGGGGGCAGCGCCGGCTCACTAAGCAAACACCGGAACGGAAGGTTGCTACCTTGTTAACTAGGTTCTTCGAGATGGCTCCGCACATTAGCACAAATGGGTTGCGCATGCGTGCCCTTCCCCGGTCGGCCTATACACCGCTCTATAGAATAGTTTACAGGCCTCGAGCCCCTCTAGGATATAAAGCGCCCTCCCCTTTGAATCCTCCCTTCCTTCCAACCCAAAATTCATCGTAATTCCGACTGGTGCTGGTATTGTGATAATGGGCGGAGCCATCTCAAAGAACCTTGTTTACAAGGTAGCAACCTTCCGTTCTTCTTCGAGTGGCTCCACCCATTATCACAAATGGGAGAGTACCAAGCTTTATTGTATTTTGGTAAAGGGGTGGAATTTTACATTGGTGCTATTCCCATAAGTCTCTCTCTCCCTTTTACACTTGTAGACTCTCTCAGATGATGCTACGCACCACTTTTTTCTTATGTCAAAGAGCACATTACTAATTCCCTGACACAAAGTATCAGAACATTATGCTCTGTAACAAAGTTATAGAAACAGTACATTACTGAGTTACAACTGACAAGTACTTAATATTGCTTGACCTACTTACTTGTTTTTCACACTGTGCATTCAATTGTACTGCATAGTGCTTTGTGAAAGTGTGTATCGAGGACCATGTCACAGCCGTACATATTTCTGTAGGGGAAACGCTACAGCAGCCTGCAGTAGATGCTTCTACTGCCCTGGACGAATGGGCAGTTAGCTATTCAGGGACTGACACATTTGACAACTCATAACACAATGCTATAACCTTTATAAGCCATTTAGCTATAGTCTGCGAAGATACCTATGGCCTAGTTTTGTCTTTGAATAAGAAACAAATAAATGATGTGATTTCCTTATGAAGCTTGTCTTGTCTAGGTAATATGTTACAGCTCTCTTAACTTCCAAAGTATGGAGGAGTCTTTGGGTGTCTATTGTGCGGTTCCAGATAAAACTCAGGCAGTGTTATCTTTTGATCTAAATGAAATCTTGTGTATACTTTGGGTAGAAAAGATGGATAGATATAAAGCTCCACCCTATCATGTACTATCTGCGTATATGGAGCTGTTATCGATGCAGCTATCTCACTGACCCTTCGAATGGATATTATCACTACTAGGAAAACGGTCTTGCGTGTGCAATGGAAGAGGTCTACTGTCTGGACTGGCTCAAATGGACTCCTCATTAAACAGCCTAACACTAGGTTCAAACCCACATTGAAATGGGCTGTTTGTGCCTTGGAAAAGTTTTACTCAACCCTTTTAGAATTTTTTTTGTCAGTGGGTTGGCAAACAAAGCAGCACAATTAGGGATAGAAATATTTCTTGAAATAGCTGAGAGATGTACCCTGATCAATGAATATGCTAACCCTTGTTCTGCTAGACTTAGTAGATACTTGAGACTGTATCCAGGGTACACTGGGCTGTATTGAGACCATTATCTCTTACCCAATACTGGAACCTCAACCACTTTGATCTATAGGATTTAGGTGTGGTTGGTTTGATACCACTGTCCATTATATTTCTAATACCTGGGTCTAAGGATGCAATGGTGCCTGCATGTTGACCCACCATACCTGCAAATTCAGGCAGTTCAATTCTGGATGAAGAATTGTCCCTTGATCCTGCACCAGAAGGTATGGTATTTGTGGTAATTGGACTCTGCCTGATACTATTCTCAAGAGATCCCCATACCATGGCTGCCTTGGCCAATATAGGGCTATTAGAATGAAATTTGCCCCTTGTATGTTTTCCACCACTTTTGCTATTAGCGAGATTGGGGGGAAAGCATACCCTAACTCCTGAACCCAGTTCAGACCAAGGGCAGCACCCAGGCAATTTGGGTCATGTTCCACCCTCATGCAGTACCTTTTGCATTTGGTGGTGTTGGCACATGCAAACTGGTCTATTGTAGGGACACCCCAGCAAGCAGTCAATGAGTGGTACACCTGAGGGCAGAGCTCCCACTCATGGTGCTCAATATATCTGCCCGTGTGTTGTCGGTTCCTGCCACATGTACGGCCATTAAATGTACATTGTTTTGCAAAGCCCAATACCAAATCCTTTGAGCCAGATGACATAACTCTCTGGACAATGTGCCTCCCTGCTTGTTTATATAGTACTTTGCTGACAGGTCATCTGTTGCTACTTATACCATATAACCTCTCAGGTGATCCTGGAATGCTGTTAGCGATTTTTAAATAGTTGTGATCATTAAGCAGTTTATAGGAGAGGCACTCTGCATCTTCGTCCACTGCCCTGTGATCAACTGTCCAGCGAGATGGGCCCCCATCCCAGGATTGACGCATCTGTTGTTAAGAAATGGGTTGGGTTAGGGTCTTTAAATGGTATGCCTGTTAAAATGAATTCATGTTTACACCAAACCTGCAGTGTCCTGACCACCTTAGTTGTAATTCTCAAATGTTTTAAAGGATCATCAAATATAGGGTTAAAATGCTGTAAATACCATAACTGTAGTGGTCTCAAACAGTCTGGCATATGGTGTGGTCCCTGTTGTGGAAGCCATCAAGTCTAGCAAACTTTGGTATACCTTTACACCTTGCATCCTATGATGTTGTATCTTTCTTATTAAACTCTATGTTCTCGTATCATTCTATTGGTGCAAAAAGTCTACCTGCTGCAGAGTCTATTTCTGCCCCAATGTAGGTGATTTTCTTTGTGACATTGAATATTGACTTTTTTACATTTACTTTTAAACCTAATGACTCACACAATTGTTGAGTCATCCTCAGACTACACTCTACTTCTTCAGCAGTAGTCCCCACAAGTAACCAATCATCAAGGTATGGATAAACCTTTGCTCCTTGTTTTCTTTATGTCACCACAGCCGGAGCAACTACATTGGTAAACACCCTTGGTGCTGAAGACAGACCAAATGGTAGAGAAGCATATTGATAGTGCACTCCATTAAACAGGAACCTGAAATACTTTCTTACTCCCTTATGAAGCCTCACATGGAAATATGAATCTTTTAAATCAATGGATGCATACCATTGGTCTAAGCATAGGTACTTCCTGAGTTGTTCAAGGGTAATCATTTTAAATTTTTCATTATGGAGCCACACTAGTGGCTCCATTAGTTAAGGTGGAGCTAACGTTCTGTATTGAGCGTTCCATTGATTTCAATGGGAGTTTTCGGGGCAATTTCCTCTGGCTTGCAACCAATGTTGACAAGGTTTTCTCTTTGATCTTCTTAGTAAGAGAGAATCTGGTCACATACAGAAGTCAGGAAATGGTCAGGGTATGTACTTCTCATTTCACATTGTGAAATGGAGTAATGGAAGATGTTAATTTTATTTAATTTATGTTTTATTTATGTGTGTGTAGCTCCTCGCACCTTTGGGGACTACCAAGTACTTAGCCTGCACTTGCAGTGAGACCACCACTAGGGGACAGAAGAGAACAACTGAGTGAGTTGCAGGGGTGGGGGAGGGAGAAGAAAAGGAGACAAGATGGCTGCCTGAGGAGAGGCTGAGAAGGTCTGGCAGAAGAAACAGGTGTGCTAAATCAGCTGCACAAAGCAGAGGCTGCCTGAAGGGGAGCAAGGCCAGAGAGAAAGGAGGGGAGCTGAAGCTGCCAAGGAACCTGGGGCAGTCAGAAGAGACCTGAGCCCTCACCGAAGCTACCAGTGAGGGAAGTGTGAAGGCTTCAGTGAGCTGACAGCTTACTGACAAAAACCTGCAGAGATGATACTTGGTCAGCAGCCCGGCTGATGGGGGACCAGAAGGAAGGACGGACATCTGAGGATTCAAAACCCCCAGGTACCAGAGGGACGGCATGGGAGGTCGGCTGGTAGGGCGGCCAGCGGGGCATTCATCCAGACAGCACAGCACAGCTTCAACCAGGCCAGCAGAGGGAAAGCCCACCGGCCGGAGGCGTCACCTTATCCCATGATCCTATTACTATTACCCTGGCAGGAAGCTCCTAGAGGCCTCAGCCTGTGCACTAACTGTCCCAGCACTATATGGGAGAGGGAGTGTGGGGTCCCCAGATAATCTGTTGGGGGAACAGGGGAACTTGAAGCATTTTTAACCTGCCTTGCGAGGTTTATTTTCTGTTTAGAATAAACCTGTTGTTTAACTTGTTAGCCTGTCTCACGTGTGCATGTTTCAATGGGGGTTTCTCTGAGCTAGTCCTAGGCATTCCCACCACAGGGCCCTGGGCCATGCAGGGGGGGAGAAGTCTGCCCCATTCCTCATCAGGATCGCCATAGTCCTGTATGCACCCCGGGTGGAGGCACTGCAGTTTTGCACCAAATCAGGAGAGTAAGCCCATGAACCCAGGTGCTCTATTCCTTGGACCCCTCCCCAGGAGACA
>QEPC01013661.1:169477-184456 GCA_003113815.1 Sphenodon punctatus
CACCACCACAAGAGGAAACAAATATTGTTTAGTCTTGGTGGATGCTTTCAGCAAATGGGTGGAAGCATTGCCTTGCAAAACTAATATTGCTGCAGTGACTGCTAAGATGCTTTTTAACATTGTCCTTTCAAGATGGGGGATGCCCCGTATTATAGATTCAGACATGGAGTCCCACTTTGTAGGAGAAGTAATGCAGGAATTATGCCGGGCTTTGGGAATTCAGCAGAGATTTCACATAGCAGGGCACCCAGCCTCCTCCGGGCGGGCTAGTAGAGCGAACCAACAGTACTTTTAAAGGAGGCCCTGAGAAAGCAAGTCAGTTCAACAGGCAAAGATTGGGATGAAAGGCTCCCAATAATTTTGATGGTTTTGAGAGGGTCTAAGGCTGCTCATGGCTATACTCCTTTTGAGATGATGACAGGGAGAAAAATGCGAATGCCTGAGTCCTGGTGGCTAGGAACTGAACTACCCAGTTCCTGGGAGAATAAAACAGTCTCAGATGAGTGGACCAGGACCTTGGTAGAAGAAATAGTCAAAATTCACAGACAAACTGCTATCAGTCTGGGGGTAGCCCAGTCTGGGTTGGTTTGGGTGAAGAAGCTCCTTGTTTGGGAAATTGGGCAGCTGATTATGTATCAAAAGTTTTCAGTAAAGGAACATTCTTTGATCCACAAGTGGGAGGGCCCAGGGTGAATTGTGAACAGAGTTAGTCCCGCTGTGTATCAAGTAGAAATTCCGGAAGAAAAGAGAGGACAGCCTTGGAGAAAATACTTTCACAGTTCCCAACTCAAGGAGTGGAAGGGCACGCTGCCAGATGCCCCTGACTGTCTGTAGCAGAAGAGTCAGGAAGGTGAATCGCTGGACCTTGCTAGCCTGCCGGTTCACCCACAGTAATAGAGATCTCTGTAGCAGAGGTTCCTAAGGAGTCCTCCCCTCTCCGCAGCAGCATGAATAGGAGTCAGAGGGCACAGGAGACAAGTATTCCATCCTATGGCGCAACCCCGATATGGCTTTTCAGTTAGTTCAGCCTTGAGGTTGGCAGCATGGGTTGGGACCCTCATTGTCCAGCACAACTTTTGATTTAGATTTTGATAGTGTGAGTCCGGGGGTCCACATTAGTCTCTGGAGGTGGTGGCCAGATGGCAAGCAACAGGGGGAGTTATAGGAAAATTAGTAATTAAATTATACAGGAATGGCTCCTCCAAATGGGAAGTGTACATGAGGGAAGATCCCCATGTGATTCAGTTCAGGGTCGGTCAGGTTGGGATCCACAGGCATCTGGGGCACAGATATCCTGTGCTATATGGGAACAGCTCACCCACTACCCCCGTCCGGAGGGAGCTGCGGGAATTCGACCCATTAATAGGATATATGTGAGCGATGATTAAGCCCCCCCACCCCCCAGTCACCAGGGGCAGGGAGGGCCAGTTTCCTTCTTCAGCTACCCTTACACCAGAGTGACCCCCCCCAACCCCAACCTTGTGTATTCTCAGGAAACCAGGATGGAGGTAGCTCTGTTGGTATGGTGGATGACTGGACTTGTGAGCGCAGGAGATCAATCCTCTGGAAGTTCCGTGATTCCAGTGAAAGTGTGGAGCTGCATCCATCACACAGCAGAGCCAGGAGGGGAATTCCTCGGATGCCAAACTTATACACCTGCTGGAATCAGACCAGAATCTTTGGATTTCCATACCTCTTCCAAGTCAGCTCTGAAGCCGGATGCACCTGGGACAGCATGACTGCAGCTCCGGAGAAAGAAGCAAGTTTTGCTACTACACTATTCCAGTGGACGTGAAGCCAAAGAGAAAAGACTCCAGACTCTGAGTATGGTGCAAGCTGCTACCTGGAGTCACAAACCCCAGTGTGTTCAGGGACATGTAACATTGTAAAAATCACAGCTGCCACTTGGACTATTGGAACTTCCTTTCACATCGCAGTGGTAGCAGGTACTGAAAGCCCCAGAGACCCAGGAGATGAACTTTTAGTTACCCTTACCTCCCCAGATGGAAGTACGGCTTCCCGGACTATGGTTAATTGGGAGCCACAAGGATGGGAAATTAAGGGTAATGAATTGTACAAATCAGGCCCACCTGATTGGGTTATTCCCCTTGCAGGAACGCATTGTGATAAATTTAAGCTGGTAATTAGGTTCAGTTACTATGGCCATGTTTCCTTTCATGGAAATAAGACACTGGCAGGTGTTTATATAAATTGGAATTTGGAAATGGGATCCAAAATCCTGTAGAGATTCACCCCTTGATTGAGCATGCAGAATCTCTTCAGAAATTAATGGCCCTGGTCATGGACTCGCATGTATTCAAACTAGACCAGCCTGTAAAGATATTATTGAATCCTCAGGTGTCTCTGAAGGAAATCCAGATTGATCTAGCCAGCATGAATATTTCACAAGTCGTTCCCAGGTGTGCCCCTTTTCTTAGAGTAGGAGGGATAGGGTGGTTCAAGTGGGTGTCCATGTGGCAAAGCTTGACCATCAGAACTAGGAATAAGTGTGGGTTAATGGATTGGTTGGGGCCGATAGGAGTGGGAGCCTCATTGATCGATGCAGTTAACATTGAGGTATTAATGAACAAAGTATCCTATGCCACCAAGGATATGGGGAAATTGATTTCTCCCCTTACTGGATCATTTGCTCGCTTAGCAGAGGGGCAAATAGCCATCAGTAAGATTCAGCCCACATGGGAAAGGATCCTGGAAAAAGATGAACTGCTCCTTCTTTCAGGAATACTATCGCTTCAGAATAATGTCTCATTGGCATTGGCTCATGTCTAAGCCCAAAGTTTTGCCCAAAGTGTAACCATGGGGATGATTTGGCAAGCTAAAATGGGACATATTCCCATGGAATTGGTGAATTTAATTAGAGCTAAGTTAACAAAAGGAGAAAACAAACTCCAAGATTGGTGGAAACTGGTCAATGTGAGTTATGACTCCATACAGGACCAGCTAAAAATGTTTGTTAAAACTTCCACAGCTGCGGAAGCGCTGATGGTATACCCAGTTGTCCCACTGGCCTAGCAAATTAGCCAAGATCAAGTTTTGTATTCCTGGAACCCCAATCAATTCATTTTTCCCTGGGAGAGTGGATTTAAAACTGTAAATACTAGGGGGTGTGAACATAGAGAAGAGTTAGGGTTTATTTGTTTTGATAAGAATTTAGAACTTCATGATTCCTGTCTTTCCCCTGTCCCCGGTAATGAGTTTGTGTGTGCTTTTAGTATTAAGAATGAGAGCGAATCAGCAGTAGTTTATGTAGGAATAGGATGCGTATGTGTTAGAACTAAGTGTGATTATTAATGATAAGAATAGTCAACCTATGATTCCCCTGTTTAATAGCTGTTTTTGTAATATTGTTCAGATAATTGGGTGTGATTTTAAATATATAACTCTGGTCTGGACTGTCCAGCATGAGGCTTTCCCTGTCCCCTACCAATCCATTTACCCAGTCTCCGTAGGAATGGGGCTATCCCTTCTCAAGGCCCTGCTCTCTCACCCCTCTTTAAAACAAGAACTACAGCTGTTGCAAGCTTCTGGAGAAACCACCTCCCTGGTAATACAGCATAATTATCAGGCCATTTCCAAAATTACAGCAGATATTAAGGCGACAGTCCAACATGCCTGGTATGAGACATTGCTTGGCTGGAGCTCTCAGGCGACAGTTGTGTTCAATCTAATGCTCCACCCAATCGTGTTGATCGTTATCTTCCAGACTGGGTTCGTGTTTTGCATGTTAGGGTTGATATGCTGGATCAAGCGAAAGATGGCAAGGCTCAGTGTCGAGACAAGACACTGGAGACGTTGAATATGTGGGGGCAGTGGCCATGAAATAGCCACATCCCCAACAAGGGGAATTGTTGGGAACGACAACATTTCCCCCCCAAAGACCAGAGACCCCCCTCCCTTGGCAGCACCCCACGAGACATAGGTCAAAGGGGGCAGGGGAACAGAGGGAAAAAAGGAAAAAACGCCCCATGCAAAACCAGTCTAGTTGGAAGGAATAAGAATGAAACAAGGGAGGCTTCCGGGTAAACAATGGAGCACTCAAAAACAGGTGGCCTCCCTCTTTAGAGATGATTGCTCCACGGCCAGCTGAAACTCTGGGCAAGCAATAGATCGATTGTTAGACTGATCTTTCCACGACCATCTAAAAACAGTCTTATTCCCGTTTATAGAAACTTTTTTTGGCTCTCATATTCATCCTGCCATGCCCCCCATTGAAATTCTCCAAGGCTTTGTTTCCCCCAACACATGTAAAGATTTCTTTGTCCACCCTAGTCCACCTTTTGTGCACCTTTGAGACCCCTCTCCCCACCTTGTAAAACCCTATAACTGCCCTGGCCCCCATGAGCAAATTGGGTCATTCTTGAATGCAACACAAGGTTACTCTGTGTGCTTGCCTCAAGGATCTCTCCCAGACCATTACTCCCTTTTGGTCTGTCCAAGCCTCTCCCCCTCCCCCCTTCTTGCCGAATGCCGCTGGATCTACAGGGTTACCTGTCCCTTTTCAACAGGATTGGAGAGGTAATACTACTTATTTCCCCCCTTTTTCCCTTTTGCCACATCCCCTTTCACCAGAATAACCAGACTGGAGGGTTTTACTTGTGAAATACTGTGTATATATATATGTCAATTGTGTTTGGGTGGGAGGGTATAGAACTTGGTTGTATGTAATACCTAGTTTTGTGTCAATAAACTCCCTTATTTGTATCAGAGTATCCCCTTTTTGTGTCAGCGTGTGGGAGGGAGATTCCAGCCAGCTGGCAGTGCATCACATCCTCAGACGGATCCCAGTGGATACGTGTGGACCCTTTTAAATCAATTTGGGCAATTCCCCCTAAATTCAAGAGTCATTTGGATATTGGGGTACTGGCCCCCAATATTCACTCATGGAGTAGGTCCATGTCCTAACAATTGGCAGCCAGTGCAGTGCACACAGGACTGGAGTTATGTGCTCATGCTGGCCCATCCCTGTATGGAGACGGGCCGCCACATTCTGCACTATGTGTAAGTCTCCGGACTGGCACCATGGGCAGCCGCACGTAGAGTGCTGGGAGGATTTAGGGAAGGGGAAGGTAGGGAATGCAGCTGCGCCCTTGCGGCAGTCGTTGCTCATCTGTAAAAATCCCTCAGGATCGTATATGGCTTATGGAATGTACACCCCCAGCCTGGATCATCACAGGGAAATGGAGCGCAACGCCTGAACTGTAGATGCAGCACACTGTGGCCTTGCATGTGGGGACCAGGACCAAGAGGACAGGCGTAAGAAGGGAAGGGGTAAGGAAGGGTGCCCAGAGCCCCAAGGGGTAGGAGATGGGGGATAGGACAGTCACACAGGGACGGGGAACCAGTTAACCAGGGTGGTGCACTAGGGCAGCAGATACTCCACACACGAATGCTTTCACTCACCAGTCTTGCACACTAGTTTCTCTCTCAGTCAGGGTAGGGGTTCATTCACAACGCAAGGTACGATAAGCAAGGGGGCCAGTCTCACAGGCTCAAAGGAGCTGGGAGTCAGGAAGCTCCTTTTATCTCCTGCTGCCTGCAGGAATGCTGGTGTAGACGCTCTGAGCATCGGGGCTGAGGTGCGAGGGGCGTGCCCAGGCGTGATGTGCCTGGGTGGGGCTGAATGCTTTCAGCTGTGCTGCTCTGCTCTTCTGCTGCTTGTTGCGGCGGTGGGGTGTTTACCTCCCCCATCCTATCCTAGCCCTGCTGGGGGCTTCGTCGGCGGTATTGCCAGGGTCCCGAGCAACGGGGGCGCTGCAGGGGGTTTGTTGCCTCCGCGCCCCCGGCCGCTGCCACAGGTACAGGGATGTGTGATGGTGCCCTCATCCAGTCCCCCACAGCTGCCAGACACCAGGAAAGCACCGAGACTGCCGGGCCTGGGTCAGATGAAAATGAGAGGTAGAGCTGAGTGTCACAGCATACTGGTGGCACTGCACCACAAACCCCCTCACAATCATGCCCCACAGCTGCATATACATGTTGAACAGGAGGGAGGACAGAATAGAATCCTGCGGCACACCACACGAGAAGCTCTGGGGAGATGATGAATCAACAGGGTTGAATTTACCTTATCCAATTCTAGACGCAGATCATTGACCAAAGCCACAAGCGTAGTCTTAGTGCCATAACCTGAGTGAAAGCCAGACTGCGATGGGTCTAGAAAACCGATGCCATCCAGATGCACCAGAAGCTGCTGAGCCACAGCCTGCTCAATAACCGTCCCTAAAAAGGGAAGGTTAGAGATAGGTCGATAGGTGGCAGGGGAATCAACGTCAAGTGAAGGTTTCTTGAGCAAGGGCCAAATCAGAGCCTCCTTGAGGCAGTCTGGTAATCTGTCCTCCTGCAGGGAGGCGCTGATTACCTCAGCTGGCCAAGGCCCCATTGTCTCCCAGCTTGTTTTCACCAGCCAGGACGGGCATGGATCTAATTCATAAATAGTGGCTCTAATAGTCCCAAGTACATCCCCCGCATCAGCGGGCAACATCAATTGAAACTGATTCCATAAAACTGGACAAGCTGGGACTTCTATGACCTCTGACTCTGTCACCATCTCTGAAAAGGTGATGTCAAATTTGTGATGAATGTGAGTAATTTTATCTGCAAAATACTCAATGAACATGTCACAACGAGCACTGGAAGACTCCCGTTCTAGGCAGAGACAGGTCGGACTGACCAAGCCTCTCACCACCTGGAAAAGCTCCACTGGACACGATTTTGTGCAGTTCCACGCAGAGACAGGCCAGACTGAACAAGCCTCTCACCACTCGCAAGAGCTCTATTGGACACTATTTTGTGGATGCTATTATGGTAGCAAAGAAACTCTTCTTTGCTGCCTGCACCGCTACAGCATAGTCCCTTAAATATACTCTATGCCGCATTCTGTCGTTTTCAGTTTGAGTCCGATGTCACCGACACTCTAACCTCCTACCCTCATGCTTAAGCCGCACCAGGTCCTCCGTAAACCACAGGGACCTGTGCTGCTGCAGTGCAGGAAGTGGACATCTGGGAGTCACCATATGAATGGCCTCCACCAAACGAGTATTCCATAAGGTGATGAGGTTATTGATTGTGCGGCCGCCAAGGTTAGAGGTAAATCCCACAGAGCATTCTGGAATCTAGATGGTTCCATAAGTTTCTGAGGGCAGATCAATCTAATAGGCTCTACACCTTGCCGGGGGCAAAAATGTGCCGGGACACATGCCTTCGGGAGGTAATGGTTCGACCATGGCAAGGGTTAGATATCCACACTCCCAATCCTAGGATCTCCTGTCACAAGGCCAATGCAGAACACCAAGTCCAGGGTATGTCCCCCTCTCATGTGTCAGACCACATACAACCTGGGACAGGCCCATGATTGCCATGAACTCCTGCTCTGTCCCATAAAGACTGGTGTCAGCATGGATGTTGAAATTCACCAAAATATTAAGTCTGGGGAACCTCAAGACCACCTCTGACACCAGCTCAGCTAGAGCAGTCAGGGAGGCTGCTGTACAGTAGGGTGCATGGTATACCAGCAGCATTCCCAATCTATCCCCGGCCAAATCAAACAAAAGGTAAAGGCCCTCAACCCCAGACATGGGCTGTACTGGAAATCTCCTGACTGGCAATGTGTCCCTAAAAAGAATGGCTACATCGCCCCCTCGTTCCTGGATTGGTGTTGCACAGAGTACCCAGCCAGAAAAAGGTCAGTCAAAACCGGCCCTGACTCATTGTCCAGCCAAATCTCTGTTATGGATGCGAGGTCAGCGTCCCAGTCGAGGATAGACTCCTGGATAGAAGATGACTTATTCACCACTGACCTCTCGTTCAACAGCACCAATCCAAGGCCTGAGGTCCTCATAGCCTTGACACCCTTCTCACGTGTCTGGGAGACTGAGAGGGGGACAGACACCAAGTATCTCACCTTCCGCTGTAGATGACACTGTCCCCCCATGGGGCCATAATTCCCCTTACCCATCATGACCTTGATTACTGTGGGACCACCTGACTCCCACAACATCCAACCCAAGGCTGGTAGACCACCACCCTCTGCCCGTCCCTCCCCCCCCCCAACAGCATATCCTCCAGAGTGGAGAAGGAGCCTGCCCCTGCTTTTCTGTTTCCCAACCCCCTATCCCTTGTGTACGTACCCACCCCTCTCACAGGGGGGGCCATGGCACGAACTTCCACCCTATTCCCTCCCCGTTCCCCCTGCCTGAATCCCTCCCCCCTCACGGGGAGGCTGGGGTAACCCCCCCAAAATACCTGCCCACCCCCTCCACACAGGGAGATAACGGCAGTGTAACCTACTCACAACCCTCCACATTTAAACCACTTCTATCCCCACACAAACCAAACCCCTTCTACCTAGCCATTCCCTCCACCCCTACCATCAAATACCCCTAGAAACAAATTTAAAACAATTTAAAATAAAACCTCACACCTGCCCCCAACAGGCTCACAAATGGCCTACTAACAGCTGTTGCCTGCAGGAGGCAGCAGAATTTTAAAGTCCTAGAGGGTGGAGCAAGCCCAGGTGTTCCAGCTCCAGCAGCAGCCACAGCAATCCTCCTTCCCCTCAGGAGTACACCCTTTTCTGAGTGAGACTCACAGAGATCTTCTGTCGTGTGGCAATTTGTCCCTGCCAGGGGATTAGACAATTCTGGAGGAGTTGTAGATGGAATCATGCCCAATTGGGTGGGACACTTTCTCCCACCCAGTTTCCCCCTGCCTAAACCCCCTCCCTGGCGTTCATACACAAGAAAATTTGGCTCACGCAGCTCGCTGGGTTCAAACAAACTGCCTTCCCATTAGCTCTTATGTGAGCAATCGAGTTCCTGATTTTCAGCTCCTGTTCTGGGGAGAGGAAGACACCGTCCTGACTGGTGTCAAGGACTACTCCCAAGTGACAAGCGTTATGTGGGTGTCACTGAGCACTTGTCCCAGTTGACCACAAATCTGTGGTCCTGAAGGCATGATACCATCTGTCCAACTGCTCTCCTGCATTTCTCGCGAGACTCCACCTTCACCAGGAGGTCATCCAGGTAGGGAAAGATGCCACCAGGATGACGAGCAGTTTAAGTCTGAAGGGGAGAGCCTTGTACTGGAAGTGTCTGCCACTGTATGAGAACCTCAGGAAGCACTTGTGAAGCTCCCTGTCGGGCACAGGTACGTACACCTCCTTCAGACTGATGGAGGCGAAGAAATCGTTGGGTTGCAGCACTTGGAGGACTGACTGGAATGTTTCCATCTTGAACTTCTTCACTTTGTTGTGCTTGTTCAACCTCTTCAAGCCCCAGGTGTCTTTGCTGTCTCCATTCTTCTTGGGGGCAGTAAAGAAGACTGAATACACGCTGCAGCGCATTTCTGCCCATGGAACTCGTTTGATGGCCCTGATGGCTACCAGATGGTCAATAGCCTGCAAGGTTTTTTAGTGTTTGGAGTGTCCCTGGCCTTTGGGATTTCGATGAAGAAATCCTGTGGCCAGGACTTGAACTCAATCTAGTAACCGTGAAGAATGGTTTCCTTTACCCACCGGTCTGTGGTAGTGCTCCACCACTTTTTTTAAAAACTCCATTTATTGGATGTTTTTAGGTTTTGTATTTATTTGTATTTTTTATACGTTGTATTTATTTTTATTTTATATTTTATAATTTGTGAGCTGCCCCGAGTTGCCATTGGCAGAAGGGTGTGGGGTAGAAATATAGTGAAATAAATAAATAAATAAATAGTTGGAGAAGCTCCACAGCCATCCCCCTATGCTGGGCATAGTAGATCCTGAAGTCAGGAGCTGGCGGGAGCGGCCTTGTTGCATTTGGCCGGGCATCTGGGGGCAGAACCTGATGGTCGACCTCCTCTCTGCAATCTATGTTTGTTGGAGTTGGCCCCTCCTCTCCAAAAGGAAGAACAGAACCGGAANCCTCATGCTTAAGCCGCACCAGGTCCTCCGTAAACCACAGGGACCTGTGCTGCTGCAGTGCAGGAAGTGGACATCTGGGAGTCACCATATGAATGGCCTCCACCAAACGAGTATTCCATAAGGTGATGAGGTTATTGATTGTGCGGCCGCCAAGGTTAGAGGTAAATCCCACAGAGCATTCTGGAATCTAGATGGTTCCATAAGTTTCTGAGGGCAGATCAATCTAATAGGCTCTACACCTTGCCGGGGGCAAAAATGTGCCGGGACACATGCCTTCGGGAGGTAATGGTTCGACCATGGCAAGGGTTAGATATCCACACTCCCAATCCTAGGATCTCCTGTCACAAGGCCAATGCAGAACACCAAGTCCAGGGTATGTCCCCCTCTCATGTGTCAGACCACATACAACCTGGGACAGGCCCATGATTGCCATGAACTCCTGCTCTGTCCCATAAAGACTGGTGTCAGCATGGATGTTGAAATTCACCAAAATATTAAGTCTGGGGAACCTCAAGACCACCTCTGACACCAGCTCAGCTAGAGCAGTCAGGGAGGCTGCTGTACAGTAGGGTGCATGGTATACCAGCAGCATTCCCAATCTATCCCCGGCCAAATCAAACAAAAGGTAAAGGCCCTCAACCCCAGACATGGGCTGTACTGGAAATCTCCTGACTGGCAATGTGTCCCTAAAAAGAATGGCTACATCGCCCCCTCGTTCCTGGATTGGTGTTGCACAGAGTACCCAGCCAGAAAAAGGTCAGTCAAAACCGGCCCTGACTCATTGTCCAGCCAAATCTCTGTTATGGATGCGAGGTCAGCGTCCCAGTCGAGGATAGACTCCTGGATAGAAGATGACTTATTCACCACTGACCTCTCGTTCAACAGCACCAATCCAAGGCCTGAGGTCCTCATAGCCTTGACACCCTTCTCACGTGTCTGGGAGACTGAGAGGGGGACAGACACCAAGTATCTCACCTTCCGCTGTAGATGACACTGTCCCCCCATGGGGCCATAATTCCCCTTACCCATCATGACCTTGATTACTGTGGGACCACCTGACTCCCACAACATCCAACCCAAGGCTGGTAGACCACCACCCTCTGCCCGTCCCTCCCCCCCCCCAACAGCATATCCTCCAGAGTGGAGAAGGAGCCTGCCCCTGCTTTTCTGTTTCCCAACCCCCTATCCCTTGTGTACGTACCCACCCCTCTCACAGGGGGGGCCATGGCACGAACTTCCACCCTATTCCCTCCCCGTTCCCCCTGCCTGAATCCCTCCCCCCTCACGGGGAGGCTGGGGTAACCCCCCCAAAATACCTGCCCACCCCCTCCACACAGGGAGATAACGGCAGTGTAACCTACTCACAACCCTCCACATTTAAACCACTTCTATCCCCACACAAACCAAACCCCTTCTACCTAGCCATTCCCTCCACCCCTACCATCAAATACCCCTAGAAACAAATTTAAAACAATTTAAAATAAAACCTCACACCTGCCCCCAACAGGCTCACAAATGGCCTACTAACAGCTGTTGCCTGCAGGAGGCAGCAGAATTTTAAAGTCCTAGAGGGTGGAGCAAGCCCAGGTGTTCCAGCTCCAGCAGCAGCCACAGCAATCCTCCTTCCCCTCAGGAGTACACCCTTTTCTGAGTGAGACTCACAGAGATCTTCTGTCGTGTGGCAATTTGTCCCTGCCAGGGGATTAGACAATTCTGGAGGAGTTGTAGATGGAATCATGCCCAATTGGGTGGGACACTTTCTCCCACCCAGTTTCCCCCTGCCTAAACCCCCTCCCTGGCGTTCATACACAAGAAAATTTGGCTCACGCAGCTCGCTGGGTTCAAACAAACTGCCTTCCCATTAGCTCTTATGTGAGCAATCGAGTTCCTGATTTTCAGCTCCTGTTCTGGGGAGAGGAAGACACCGTCCTGACTGGTGTCAAGGACTACTCCCAAGTGACAAGCGTTATGTGGGTGTCACTGAGCACTTGTCCCAGTTGACCACAAATCTGTGGTCCTGAAGGCATGATACCATCTGTCCAACTGCTCTCCTGCATTTCTCGCGAGACTCCACCTTCACCAGGAGGTCATCCAGGTAGGGAAAGATGCCACCAGGATGACGAGCAGTTTAAGTCTGAAGGGGAGAGCCTTGTACTGGAAGTGTCTGCCACTGTATGAGAACCTCAGGAAGCACTTGTGAAGCTCCCTGTCGGGCACAGGTACGTACACCTCCTTCAGACTGATGGAGGCGAAGAAATCGTTGGGTTGCAGCACTTGGAGGACTGACTGGAATGTTTCCATCTTGAACTTCTTCACTTTGTTGTGCTTGTTCAACCTCTTCAAGCCCCAGGTTTCTTTGCTGTCTCCATTCTTCTTGGGGGCAGTAAAGAAGACTGAATACACGCTGCAGCGCATTTCTGCCCATGGAACTCGTTTGATGGCCCTGATGGCTACCAGATGGTCAATAGCCTGCAAGGTTTTTTAGTGTTTGGAGTGTCCCTGGCCTTTGGGATTTCGATGAAGAAATCCTGTGGCCAGGACTTGAACTCAATCTAGTAACCGTGAAGAATGGTTTCCTTTACCCACCGGTCTGTGGTAGTGCTCCACCACTTTTTTTAAAAACTCCATTTATTGGATGTTTTTAGGTTTTGTATTTATTTGTATTTTTTATACGTTGTATTTATTTTTATTTTATATTTTATAATTTGTGAGCTGCCCCGAGTTGCCATTGGCAGAAGGGTGTGGGGTAGAAATATAGTGAAATAAATAAATAAATAAATAGTTGGAGAAGCTCCACAGCCATCCCCCTATGCTGGGCATAGTAGATCCTGAAGTCAGGAGCTGGCGGGAGCGGCCTTGTTGCATTTGGCCGGGCATCTGGGGGCAGAACCTGATGGTCGACCTCCTCTCTGCAATCTATGTTTGTTGGAGTTGGCCCCTCCTCTCCAAAAGGAAGAACAGAACCGGAAGTTCTGTTTGGGCTGGGACCTTTTCCTCCCAGCTGGGAAGGACCTTCTTTTTCTCTCAGGGCTGGCCTTACTGAAAACGGGGGCCTGGGTGCAGAAAGTATCTGGTGCCCTAGGTTTAGGTGCTGCTGGGTGTTTTGGTGCCGGCGGCTGCCAGGCCTAGGGACGCTCCCCGCCGGCTATGGGGGGCACTCCCCGCTGCACTCGGGGGGGTGGGGTGTTACCAGGGCCTGGGCTCAGGGATGGGGGGAAAGGGCTTCCCTCCCCCCATCCCCAAGCCCAAGCGGCCATTCGGATCACCTACCTGATCCGCTGTCGCTGCTCTTGTCTGTCGCTCCTCTTCCTGGGCCGCTGCCGCTGTGCTGTCACCAACTCCAGCCTGAGGCTGGAGGCGGCATGGCCAGGCCGTGGAGGGGGCCAGCAGCGTGAGGGAGAGGTGGGGCCTCTGCTTCTCACTCACTTCTGCCTCTCCCTCACCTCACAACATTTGTGCCGGGCCGCCTCCGCTGCCTGGCTCAGTCTGTTACAGACTGAGCCAGGCAACTGAGGGGGCAGTTTCAGCCAGGGGAAATGAGGGGGAGGCGGGGCCGCCTCTGCCTCTCTCTTCTTCAATTTCCCTGGCTGACTGTGACAGGCAGCGAAGGGGGGGCACGGAGTGTGGGAGAGGCCGGGCCTCTGCTTCTCCCTCACTCCTGCTGGCCCCCTCTGCTGCCTGTCAGATGCAGCGAGCTGGCTCTCGAGGGCCCTGCGCTCAGGGCCGGCCTTACCGTGGGGTTTGGGCTGGGAGCTGGGCGTGGGGGCCCCTCACGAGCGGGGCCCTGGGCGGCCGCCCCCTAACCGCCTCGCGGTAAGGCTGGCCCTGTTCTCTCTGGTTCATCAGTCATTGCATTGTCCATAGGCTCCCTGAATAACTTGCCCTCCAGAAAAGAAGCCAACATCAGGACCATCTTAGCTTGCAGCTCTCCTTTCCATAGTGTTTGCCATAGATTGCACCACAAACTGTGCTGAGTTCAGTACCGTGTCTGCTGCAAAGGAAGCTGCCACCAATAGATTCTTCAAGCCATCCTTCAGCTCTTTTGAAGGGGATATGGCATTCATATTTTTGATCCAGAGCATCATCACTCAGGCAAGGGTGGAAGCTGTGGCTCTGCATGCCATGGAGGCTGCCTCAAAGTCTCTGTGCAAAAAAGTCTCCACCTTCCAGTCAAGTGGATCCTTGGGAATGCCCTCTCCATCCGTGGGAAGCACAGATGCTTTTACAAGATCAGAGGCCCCTTCCACTTAGGGAAGGACAAACATCCCTGACTGTGCCTCAGGCAGGGAATAGAATTGCCACACTAGGGAGTGCATGACCTTAGCCTTGGCTGGCTGCTGTCACTAGGAGAAAATTAAAGAGTTATGGGATAAGACGAAGTGTCCTGTCATGGATTGGCAACTGGTTAAAAGATAGGAAGCAAAGAGTAGGACTAAATGGTAAGTTTTCACATTGGACAAAAGTAACTAGTGGAGTGTCCCAGTACTGGGACTGGGTTTAATATATTCATTAATGATCTGGAAAAGGGAGTAAAGAGTGAGATGATCAAATCTGCAGATGACACAAAGTTATTCAAGGTAGTTAAAGCCTGAGCAGACTGTGAAGAATTGTAGGAGGGGTGAGTGAGTGGGCATTTAAATGGCAGATGAAATTTAATGTGGACAAGTACAAAGTGATGCACATAGGGGAAAATAACCCAAACTATATGTATACAATGTAGGGTTCTAAATTAGGAGTTACCAATCAGGAAAAAGTTCTTGAAGTTATTTATTTAATATTTTATTTATTTAATAAATGTATACCCCGCCCCTCCTGCCATGCAGCCCGTTATTGTGGACAATACATTGAAGTGTGCAGTTCTGGTTGCCCCATCTCAAAAAAGACATAGCTGAACTAGAAAAGTACAGAGAAGGGCAACAAAAATGATCAAGGGCATGGAAGGGTTCCCGTATGAGGAGAGGTTTGGTAGGTTGGGGGCTCTTCAGTTTGGAGAAGAGAGGACTGAGAGGAGATATGATAGAGGTCTATAAAATCATGAGTGGGGTGGAACTATTAAACAAGGA
>QEPC01013661.1:189638-200054 GCA_003113815.1 Sphenodon punctatus
ATGTGTGCATGAGGAGTTGTGAGGGGGTGGGTGGGTGGGTGGAAAGGTCTGTGTGCATGAGGGACTTGGGTTTTTTTGCATGAGTGCGTGTTGGGGTATGCATAAAGCGGTGTGTAGGTATGTGCATGAGGGATTTGGGTGTGTGTGCATGGAGATGTTGGGGGGGGTCCATGGGTGTTGGAATGTGCATGAGGGGTTTGGGGTGTGTGCATGGATGGGCAGGTGGTGTGGAAAGGTGTGGTTAGCTGTGTGCATGGGGGGTTGGGGTGTGCATGACAGGTTTGGAGTAGTGTGGAAAAAGGTGTGTAGGTGTGTGCATGGGGGGGGTGCGCAGAAGTAGTTTGGGAGGTGTGTGCATGGAGAGGCCCAAGTTCTGAGGGTGCTGAGTAGGCAGGGTGCCCAGGGATGTACCACAGGGGAGCAGGTCCCAAGCTGCTGGGTATGTCCCTGGGAACCCATCTGTGATAAATATCAGGAAACCAACATACACCACACACGAGACATACATGTACATGGTATCAGCACTGCATGTTAATATTTTATAGCCATGTTAGCTGTCATACTGTTCATAATTAAGAGAATGTAAGCATAAGAAAATATTGAAACTTTGTATGCAGGAGATCTGAAATGAGAATACATTGGGAGTTATGTAACTGAAGGGAAGTTAAAAAACAAACTGCTAGACCAAAGACGACCGCCACTCTAAGAGGGACAGGTTGAATCCACAAAATTGATTAACAACTCAACAGGGGGTGTCACTACTAAAAGCCATTGAGTACATGATCCAAGACACCAAATCTAGGAAAACGCTAGAACTCAGAAAAGTATTGGTTAGTTAGTTTATTGTTCCCAGCAATTCTGCTATTACAATATAAATAAAAACATATACAACATTCAAAATTTAAATAGAAATGGTATAGAAAAAAAACCATGGTTGAATAACCTCCATAGAGAACATGCATGATTGAAAAGATTCCATAAAACAAGACTATAATCGTTCATGGGAATGTGCATTCCGTATCAAGGTAGACTCTGTAAGTGCGCGATGCAAGAAGTAGAGACTTCTTACCATGTTTTGTTTTTCTGTCCGATGTACAAGGACCTTAGGGAGAGTTAGACTGACCCTCTATATTTGGACTCCTCTCTTACCATGGAAGCACGTTTTAGACTTTTGCTTGAGGCAAAAGACTGCGACAGTACAAAGGCAGTTGCGTGCTTTTTTAAATGTGCAGAAAGAAGGTGGAATTCCTCTAATGTATAATATGCAATTTGAGCTGTCCTGGCTCAAGCAGTTCTGAGGTTTCGATTTGTTTCTGAGCGGAGCTGAGATGAGCCGATCTGAGCTATAACATATTGCACGTGGTTCCTTTGAACTGACCTCAACCTCTTTGAGCAGAAATTGTTTCTGTTTGGGCAATAATATTCTTCTGCCTTTCACAACTGCTTATTCCAGCATGTTAAACCAAAAAAGTGTGATCACTCTCCTAAGATGGGGGCCTTTGAGGAAAGTGAGATATTGCTCCTGAGTACAGGAAAATTTGACCTGAACATATAGAGGGGCAACTTTCGAGGTAGCAATGGCTTGTAAATCAAGCCTCTCAGCTGAATCATTGACCTGCCTCTTAAGTTCTGCCAAGCTAATGCTATCAGCCACTGAGTCCACCCCATGGGGGAAAAGATGGAGTTTATCCAACAGGATCTTAACCCCCTTCCACCATCTAAATGGAAGACTACTTTGATGTGATGCTTGCTCAATATAGCACTGGGCTGTCAGAGCCGAGGACTTCCCCTGGGATAGTTTATGCCAAAACCGCAGGGCACCAAGGTCGCATTGAGATTGCATAGACAAACAACCAGTTTCCAACCTGAGTATAGGGAGGGGTGTTGCCCTCGGGGCTCGTAGGATGCTCCTCAGAAATTTGTTATGAGGTATTTCGCACTTGTGCTGAAAGCTATAAAACGTAAGTTCAGAACTGTATAATAGTTCAGGTAGTACCTTAGCTCGATAAACGTCCATAATTAGATCTATTGAAGGAACAGGAGCGGACCCATACAGTTTTAAGATTGCAATGATGGAATGCAAGGCCTTAGCAGCCCAGCTATCATAATTTGCCTTCCAAGAGCATGAGGCTGAAAAGTTAATTCCTAAATAAGAAAAATGGGAGACCTGTGAGAGTTCCTGGGAGCCAAGTCTCCAAATACTTCAGGCGGGATGCACCAAAACACATGATTTTAGATTTAGAGGAGTTGACAGCCAAATGATTATGGGAATAGTAAGAGTTAAGAGCATTCAAACACTGCTGCAATCCCAGCTTTGATTGTGATAGCAGGACCACATCATCTAAGTAGAGAAGCAGCGATATGGGCCTCGACCGAATCTTAGGAGGAGTGCCATCGGCCCCCCCCCACCTGATGAACCAAATAGTTGATAAAAAGGTTAGAGTGTGTTGGTGCCAACAGACAGCCCTGTCTGACCCCTTGCTGCAAGGGAAAAGTCTTGGTGGTCTGTCCATGGAGCCCTACTTGGACCACCGTGGTGGAATCCTGATGTATCTGAATTAATAGTTGTAATAACCTGGGTCTATCCCCATACTGGCTAATTTGGACCACAATAGCTTCCTAGAGATCGAGTCAAAAGCCTTTGTTAGGTCGATAAATGCTACGAACAGACGTGCTCTCCTAATTCGAACATACTTATCTATAAGGTGAGCCAAAATGAAGCAATTGTCTACTGTAGACTGACCCTTCCTAAAACCAGCCTGCTCCTCTGCTATCAGGGAGCAGGACTCAACCCAATGTTCCAAGGAAGTAAGAATCACTCACACATACATTTTACTTATGACCGGGAGAAGACTAATAGGTCTATAACAGGAGGGATGGTTAGGATTTCCCTTTTTAAAAATAGGTATGATGATAGCCATGGCCCATGTGGATGGAAGTAAGCGAGTTACGTTAATCGCTGTAAATACCTTAGCTAAGACTGGAATCCACCACCCCACATTATCCTTAAAGAGCTCAGGAGGGAAACAATCTGCTCCTGACGCTTTAACAGGGCATAGCCTGCTGATGATCTCGCAGATCTGACTCTCTCGGACTATCGGGGAAGACGTAGGGGGAGAAACCCCCTGCCCCTGCGACGGGTGAATGATGTAATCAGGGATATCGGGGCTAGAGTCATGATATAGTTCTCTATAAAAGGAAATCCAGTCTTCATTGCTAACCAGCCCTGGGTTGAGAAAAGTATTTAAGGGTCATCAAGAGACAAAGAAGAGAGATTAAATCATCCTGGAACCGACCAACTCTGCAACTGCCGGTAAGAAGCTGCGTCCACGCAGCTCTCAACATCAAGGGGCTGCAAATGAAAGCCTTTAAGACTGAACCTTAAGCATACAACTGCACAGGGTAAGATTAGCTTAGAACTCACCTAGTAAGGAACAATATATATATTGTTTATTGCACTCCCGACATAATCTTGCATTGTTTTTTAATCTTGATTCACAAATTAAATTTTTTTAACTAAGTCTCATGTGCTTGCGTCAATCTTGACATTGGAGTGACACAATGGGGTGGGAGTGGGGGGAGTTCTGAGTTAAAGACTCTTATTTCTGTGCTTTGGGAAGCTCTGAGGTAGAGGCGACAGAGTGTTAACCCCTTACAGGCTGGAACAGTTCTGGAGGGAGCTGGTCTTGTGGATGCTGTAATTGGAAAAACTTGGTCACAGTCAGCCCAGAGTGGGGCAGAGAGTTTCCAATCCCATCACACCACCCTAATGACAGGACTAGGGAAGAATCTCATGTGGGTGCTGGTAGAAACAGAGGAATTCTCTCATCCCCATGTTCACTGGGTGGTCTGGCCAGAAGGGAAATAAAGGGGTCTCAGACTGGGGGTGGTGAGGTTTCAGGCCTGCCTCTCGGTAGCTACAGCTGCTAGCTCTGCCCTGCCATATCTTTGGTAGTTGCAAGATAACCTGCCAGTGTGTGAAAAAATCGACCCCGAGATACATTGGTGGACAGAGAGCACCTCCTCCCCCATGCCGGCATAGCAGCTGCAATGCCTCCACCCTTCATATCCCCCTGATGAAGAGAGATATCCATGACCCTGTGTCTGTCCTCCCATCGCCAGGGCTTGGCTGAAGGGTGGATAGATCTCATAGGGAATGGAGAGACAGGCCCTCCTCCATCCCATGGCTCCTCCTAGACCTCATCCCCTCCCTGCAGCAACTCGGCCCAGTTCCCCCCTTCAGCTGAGGTGTCTCCTCAGTTTCCCCAAGCTCCTCAACAGGGTGGTGCAACTTGTAGACCAAACCAAGACCAATGGAGGGCTTCTAAGGAGGGGGGCGGGGGGGGAAATCCCCAATTGCCCACTGGGCAATCAATGGCACACAAACATGAGGTGTGCATGTACTCACACGTGTCGCTCCCTCCTGGGGGTGATGAAAACATTGGGCAGTTATCCATAGTACAAATATCACAATGTTAACATGTCAATAATGATTCAACATGTAACCAATGTATTCTGCTGGAACATATAGCTATTGATATATATATACACACACACACACACACCATGGGATAGGCCTACATGAGCCACCTTGTCAGGGGGTAGAGGCTGGGTCCCTCAGGATGATTGGTAACATGGGTGAACCCTCAATGTTCCTGATGGCGTTTGGGTCAAAGTCACCCCTGTACATCCTCACAAAGAAGGGGGGCTGTCTCAGGATGCGGGTGTCATGGCTCCTGCCAGAGCAGCTGGCAAACAAGCAGTGACAGTCATCCACAACCTCCTGCAGGACCACTAAGTGGTAACTTGGGACGGTTTATGTACTTATCCCAGCTGGGGGGGGGGGGGGGGAAGGAGGATTTCGATGTGTGCCATTGATTGCCCAGTGGGCAATTGGGGATCCCCTCCCCCCCCCCTTTGGAAGCTCTCCATTGGTTTTGGTTTTGGTTTGGTCTACAAGTTGCACCACCCTGTCGAGGAACTTGGGAAAACTGGGATGTGTGGGTAACCCTGTCCCTTGGTGAAGTTTGGTTTAGGGGTGATGTGCAGCAACTGGTTGCTGATCAGTTTACTAGTACTGCTAAATATGAGCTAATGAGTCGCTATATGTAGCTGCTTGGACATCATGTGACTGGACCAGAATGCTCACAATGGGCAGGAGAGCTCAGCTTCTGGGTGTTGGGGCCTGCTCTACCACCCCACCCCCCAGGGGGCCATGGTACCATGGGATGTGTATAAAGCGTGGCTTTGCAGGAGATATGCGAGCTGCTAGTTTCGCCAGTACATTGCTGCTGAGGGTCCCTCTCTGGAGCTCTCATTCACCAGTGCCCTGTTGTCCACTAGAGGATATGCACGGCCACGACACAAGTGCTTTGACTAGATGCTGCAGCAGAACCACCTTGCAGGGTCACCTGGGGTTCCCTACTTGCAGGAGGAGCCATCTGCAGTCAAACTCCATGGCCGGATTTCCAGCTTGCTCTGGCCAACAGAATCCTTTTGAACCCCACTACTTGGTGGCTTTGCATATGCAAACAAAGACATGTATCAACAAGGGTTGTATGTGGAGGGAGCTGGGTTCTCCCTTTGCCCACCACCTGCAACCTTGAGACCTGCTGGAACTTTGCTCTGTTGAGTTTGTTTTCCCCTGCTGTGTGTTCACAATCTCTGTGTTACAAGGGGGTGGGGGTGGGGAGGGGTGGGTTTGCCCAGCACCACCTCCCTGGGTGCAACGACCCCACTGGAACTTTGCTCTCTGGACTTCTATCCTCTGTGAATGATGTATGGGAGGGGATGTGACCTCCTCCCCACCCCCACGGGTAAAGCAACCCCACTTGAACTTTGTGCCTGGGTGATCTCGGTGGGAGGGGTGGGGTTCCCCAGCTGGTACCCCCCAGCTGCCATGACACCCTCTTCTGTGTCCTATGGGCTGCCAGCGTGGGTGATCTGCATCCCGTGCTGTGTACAGCACGTGGCCTGGACTGGCAGCCTGCAGGGGGATTACTTGTTTTGGGCTGCATGTGGCTGCTTTAATATTATGTCTTCCTTCTGCTTTCCCCTTGTCTTCCTGTGCTTGCCTTGGGGTGTGCCCTTTGCTCCCTGCAGCCAGGTGCCAGGTGTCATCGGGTGGCACCAGCTCTCCCTGTGGCTGGCTGGCACCTCTATTTATTTATTTATTATTAAAATTTATATGCCGCCCCCTTCTGCTATAAGCATCTTGGGGCGGCTAACAACATTTAAAAATACTTAACTAAAATACAATTCAAAACAACCTAAAATCCCCAGATTAAAATAACCCATACCCAAACCCACCCTAATCCAACCCACCCATCCCATCTCCCTCGTAAAGGTCTGGTGGAACCGTCAGGTCTTACACTGTCTGCAGAAAGAGGGGAGGTTGGTGGTCAAGCGGACCTCCAATGGGAGGGAGTTCCACAGCTGCAGTGCAGCCACAGAAAACGCCTTCCTCATGGTTGACACCCGGGCAACCTGGGGGACCCCGAGGAGGGCATCCCCGGCCAGCAGCAGGGGTCGATCCAGGACTCGGAGGGTGAGGCGGTCCTGCAGGTGAGGCGGTCCTGCAGGTGGGGTCCAAGCTGTTTAGGGTTTTAAGGGTCAACACCAACACCTTGAATTGGGCCTGGAAGACTATCGACAGCCAGTGCAGAGAGCGAAGCACTGGTGTAATGTGCTAGCGTCGACCCGTCCCTGTTAGGACACCAGTCGCCGCATTCTGCACCAGCTGCAGTCTCCGAACCAGCACCAAGGGTAGCCCCACATAAAGTGCGTTACAGTAGTCCAGTCTTGGGGTAATAAAAGCATGGACAATTGTGGTCAGATCCGAGTCTGAGACATACGGCCTAAGCTGACATACCAGATGTAACTGGTGGAATGTCCCCTTCACCACAGCTGCCACTGGACATCCAGGCGGAGCTGCGGATCTAGGAGCACCCCCAGACTCCGAACCTGAGATACTAGGGGAGGATGGACCCCATCAATGATGGGGGCCATCACTCCCCCAGCTTTCCCCACAACCATCACCTCTGCCTTGTCAGGATTTAACTTCAGGCGACTCACCTTCATCCAACCCCCCACAGCTGACAAACACCAGGTAAGCACCGAGACTGCCGGACCTGGGTCAGGTGAAAATGAGAGATATAGCTGGGTGTCATCAGCATATTGATGACACCTTACATCAAACTCCCTGACAACCTCCCCCAAAGGCTACATATACACATTGAACAAGAGAGGGGATAAGATGGAACCCTGCGGGACTCCACATGTGAGGCCCCGGGGAGAGGATGAAAAATCACCCAGCACCACACGTTGGGTTCTCCAAGCCAGGAAAGAGTGGAAACATTCAAGAACAGTTCCACTAATCCCCTCCTGGTCCCACAGCCGAGTCACCAACAACTCATGATCAACGGTATCAAATGCAGCCGAGAGATATAACAGAATCAACAGGGTCGAACGACCCTGGCCCAACTCACGAGAGAGGTCGTCGACCAAGGCCACAAGCGCAGTCTCTGTGCCATAACCCGGACGAAAGCCAGACTGTGAGGGATCAAGAAAATTGACCCGGTCCAGACGCCCCTGAAGCTGTCAAGCCACCACACGTTCAATAACCTTTCCTAAAAAGGAATGTGCTCTATGTGCTGGCAATGGTTGCTAGGGCTGGCTTCCCCGGCCTCTTCCCCCTGCCCTCCCGGAGTCCTGTGGAGGGTGCGTGGAAGTGGCTGCTGTGACTTCTTTTGACTACAGTTCGCCATGTCTGTATGTCATGGAGGAGTGTGAGGTGCTGGGAGTGGAGCAAGTCTGGGTCCAGTCACCATCACATCTTTTTTTACCCACAGAATTGCCTTTACGTGCTTATCCATTTCCGGGGGAGAAGGAGGAAGAACAAAACCCCTCATTTTCAGCTAAAATTATACATGCTTGATTTTAGTCTAGAGGTGAATTGCTTTTGAAAGATTTGAGCAAATTCAAATGAGCCCTTTTTTGCTTGGTTGGTTTGGTCTTCATTACAAATGACTAAGCTCCTCAGGCGTCTTCCCAAGTTAGCTTTACTGGAGGCAGAGGGGTGGAGTTATCACTTCCTCTCTTGGCTCCAATAATACTAGGAATTCTTTGTTGTCTGTTGGTCTTACCGATTTAGTATTGGATGCCCCTTGCCAGGTGATAGTTGGAGGGTTAAGGATTGTTCCTCTGAGATGGCTATGCTGGATGATTTAATTTCTACCCAAGCTGTTAAATCAGTTTCTTTGTATTGTTTTTTTCAGACACCTTTCCTCCTCACTATATATCTTTCTTTGGTGCCTCTGCAGTACACAGGGAGGCAGTTACTAGGTTTCGCTTTAATCTGATTGATTTGATGGATGTGAGAGGGAGGAGGGGGAAAATCCTGTGCCATCTGAGATGTTGTCCTTGCGATGGCAGTTGAAGATATCATTAATATGTTATGGGATTGTTCATTTTATTTTGATGCAAGATGTGTGTTGCTTTTTCTCATTCTTGAGCGGTACCTGCATATAATGGATAATTTTTCTTCATTTGAAAAGATGGTTTGGCTGTTACATCAATCCTCTCTCCATGATATTCACTTATTGGCTAGGTTTGTGGTGAGTGTGGAGAGGATCCGGAGAGCAGTCTGGCTGGATGAGGGTTGATCTCTTATGAGGATGCATTATGATCTGGGCTTTTTCAGATGATGAGGATTTGGTGTTGTATTATTCAGTTTTATGTACATATTATTTGTTATTTTATTGTTTTTGTGATTTGGCTATGGCCGTAAATAAACGATGATGAAATAACTAAGCTTTACAAGGCAAGGGCCCAGTCCTATCATTTCAAAGCAGGTAGCGCAATTCTCCAAAGCACTTCCACTGGCATGAGCCGTGCTAAAGTGAACATCCCCACACCCTGCAGAAGTGCTTTGAGGAGTATTAGACCGTGGGAGTTAAGGTGTCTTACACCCTCCATTATAAAACCCCAACATTCTATTTACTATAAAATTGAAATGATCCAGGTTAGGATCATGAAATTTGTTGTGGAGGATTACTGGGGTAGGCGAATCATGCTGAACAAATTGGCTGAATAACAGATGAGATATAGCAGTTTGAAAACTGCTCTTTGAAGCCTGATTTTTTTAAACAGTCCAACTGTCTCAATCTGGGCAGGGTAGAGGGGTTTAGGGTTTGTTGGGAGGAGGAATTAGCATTTTAGAAAATTAAAAGGAGGCTGCCAGGGGGTGCCTTTGGTCGTTTTTTTTTGTTTTTTTTAAAATCCAACAAGTTGTTTTAAAGTTATGGGGTTTTGAAAAAACCCATGTTAGCCTATGGAGAGGGACAGGGCTGCTTGGAAGAGGAACGGTACTCATTGCCTCTTCCCCTATCTATCTCTTCCCAGAGCGAGGCTTGGGGCAGTTGTGCCTGGGGGTGTCGGGGTGGACAACCGCCTCCCCTCCCACAGCCCCCTCCCCCTCGCTGCTGCTCAGTGCCCCTACCGGTTTGCCCCACCATCGCTCACCGCCTAGGACTGAAACTCCCTCTGGAGTCCATGGGGAGGGGTGTCCCCTCCCACTCACATCCCATGCCACCCTACTGCGGAGGGCCATGGGGGCAACGCTACTTACCATGCTGCTGGACTTCCTGGCTCGGGAGTTCAAAAAGAAAAAAAAAGAAGAGCTGGAGCATATGCAGAGCAATACTCCAGCCCTGGGTGCCCTTTTCAAAGATGGTTCCAGCAGAGTCAAGCAGCTGTTCTGCACATGCTCAGCCCTATAGGTGCCATCTTTGAAAAGGATGCCTGCAGGGAGCATGTGCAGAACTGCTTGACCCTGCCAGTGCCATCTTTGAAAAGGGTGCTGGGGCTGGATCATTGCTCTGCACATGCTCCAGCCCTTTCCCCCATCTTCTTTTTGAACTCCAGCGCTGGGAAGCCCAGCAGTGTGGCGAGGTGCGTCAGGACCCCGCACCCCGCGGCGGCGGCGGGGGTGGTGGTGTTGAAAGAGTGAGAAGGGAGGTGAGAAGGGGGAGGTGAGAGAGAATGTGTGAGAGTGGTGCAGAGCTGCGGGTGTGTGTGTTGAGAATGGGGAGGTGAGTGTGTGAGAGTATGTGGGTGTGAGACTGTGTGCGAGAGAAAGGAGAATTGGTAACCTACCTTCGGTGAATTCCTTTCTCTCATACTCTCTGCATACTCCTCCTGTTGGGTAGTTCTGCCATTGACCAGCAGGAGGCAGATGATTAATTTTCTTTTTACTGCGCCTGCATGACTGGAACTACCCCTCCAATTCTCCAGTCCGTTCCAAAGCTGAGAAGACTATGTTTCCTCTTAGACACTAATAATAATAAGCGTTAGGGCAAAAACTCCCACCCCAACTGATAACTGTTAAACTTAAACCTAAAACTGATTCAACTATAA
>QEPC01013661.1:208306-259022 GCA_003113815.1 Sphenodon punctatus
GGGGGGGTGGGGGAGAGATTGGTTACGTGTTATTCACTTTCCTTTGCTGTACTAGGTGTCCTGATCCCCCTCCTCGTGTGATAGTGACTTTTCCTGCCCTTCCCATACCTGTGGTGCTCCCCCTATCCCTGCACCTTGATCACTCGTGGGTTTCCCCCTTTTGAAGGCACAGTGTGTAAGGGGGGTGATTGTGTTAGGGGGCAGGGAATTTTCCCCCTGTACAACAACCAGAGGTCTGCTCCCAGACTCCCTTGATCAAGCCCCCTATGATGACACGGCCTCAGCTCTCTTGAGAGCATCTGGGCCAACTACAAACTTGAGGGGACTATTTTCTCAGGGTAGCTGTGAGCATCCCTCTTGTGCAGGAGTCCCCCCGGGGGGTGAGAGCGTGGTGCCAGATCTGTGGGCCCCCTATACCCTTTTCCCTTCCTCAGACCTCACAGTGGGTTAAATGATAGGACTGCTTCCTCAGATATCCCATCAGCCTTCTGACCCAGTTATTTCACTCAGAACCCTGTAACTATTTCTAATTCCTCCTGTCATTCCACCCACTTACTTGATCCTGCACACTCTTTGTATTTCCCCCTATCATTCCAACCATCTTACGTACTGCATCTGGTGCCTTCCTCATTATTTCACACCTTCTTGCCTTCCCAATGTACTCTCAAAGATGCAGCTATGTGGTATTATTTCACAGTCACTTAACTGGATGTTGGAATGACAATAGTATTTATTTAGAAATTGGCATTGCTGTTGCCTCCATTTCTTCCAATGGCCATTCCATTTAATTAATTTCAATGCATACCCAACTTAAAGTTTAAATTAAACATTTGTATATGACTGTACCCAGCTTCGCTGTGCTTTGGGAGGGCATTGGGGACTAGTGTGTAAGAGGGAAGGTTGTGAGCCATTAGTCAGCTGTCCCGTTTTCCCCACCAAAATGAAAAGGCTAGAGGGAAAGGAGGCAGTGAGGGGTCAGCTCACATCCTCCTGTCCCCAGCTTCAGGGTTGTCCCCAACCTGCAGAGGAAGAGGATTGGGGCTGAAAGACGAAGGCAAAGTGCGGGTGCATGGAGCCTAAGTTGTAAATGAGCACAATATGTGAAACTGTACGTCTTTACTGCTAACATGGCACGGATGTTAAGGCAGGAGCCTTAACTTGCAATTTCCATGCTTTTTAGTGCATGGTTGAATTTGCAAGAACCTTAACTCTTCTGTAAACTGGAGGTTTTTTTACTATGGAATTGGACTCTTAGTCAGATGTTTAATTTCACACGCTAAATGGTCCCACTAAAAATAGTGGGGACCACTCACATTTTACACTATCAAATATCTAAATATCTACAGAATGAGGCCCTGTAAATTTCAGACTGAGTAAGTCCTCTCTGAAACCTAGACATTTATGAGTTGCAAAAGGAACACCCCTCCATCACCACCCCATTCCCAAGTTAGAAGCATTAAAAAACTCTAGCACAGAGGTTCCCAAATAATGGTTTATGACCCCAAGTGATGTCACTCCATCTGCAGGTGTGGGTCACAATCTCAATATTAAATGTATTTTGCATGTGTTTCTTGTTGATGTTCGAAGTCTCAAAATGAGGTAACGGGCAAAATATTTGGGAACCACTGATGTAGCCTATTTGCATATAAAAACAATTACATTTATTTTAAAATATGTGATTAATGAAAAGATAGCATGGCTAACGTAGTATGCATTATTGCAAAACTACTTACACAACATATTTTTAAGAAAAAGCAGTTGTTGGTATTTTATGTTCATCTATTGATCAATGTATTAACAAATCATTCCTAACAGTCTCCCTTAAAAGGAAATAATAGAACAGAAACCACTAATAAAAGGATCAGCTGAACATGAGTGAGAGTAAAGACTGTGTTGTAATTAAATGTAAACATTTCATAACATTTTAGTTGCTCACACTTTGAAGCTTATATGATAATCATGTTTTTCACTTAGATATCAGTGACTTTTAACTGTCTAGTAGTGTATCAACATAGAGTTTTCACAGATTTCTCCATAGATATTTTATGGCAATAACAGATCCTTTATTGATCCTTTGCTTCTGCAGAAGAACTTACACCCAATTGTGAAAAGCAAAGGGTGGGGCTCACTATTAATGACCAGTGTAAGCTCATTTACTTAAAGCTAGACAGCTTGATGCTTAGAAATATCCAAGATGATGAAAACATACCTCATTTAACTCCTGACCTTTGTGTCCTTCTGCCTTCAAATCACAGCCTACCGTTCAGAAACCGTATGTTGCAGTTATGGCAGCCAGATGCCTCCTCTCCAGACGGCTTTAAGGAAAAGAGAATTGGTCACCTACCTCGTGAATTCTTTTCTTCCTCCGCTTAGCAGACAGTCCTCCGACTGGGTAGTACTACCTTGACCAGCAGGTGGCAGAAGATCACAAAACCTTTGTGCGCATGCGTGACTGCGCCGCTGCCTCCTTCACCCCAGTGAGTTCCAAAGCTTGTCAGCAGCAGCCTGTAACTCAGCTTAAAATTAAGTGGCTAACTGTGCAAACGATTGAACTTTAACTAGTAACCTTGGCCAAGATGGCTGAATTACCTAACTTATATCTAAGCTATAGCTGGAATGAAACCCATAGCTACTGTGTGTGTGTGTATTGATTTTGTGCACTATACTGTTCACAATCCTAACGGAAACTTGAGAAACAGACTATTTATCCAGATCCCTCTCATGTCAAGGATCTCTTCTCGATAACCCCTCCACCAAGATTGTACTGTTCTTAGGGAGGATCCGGAGGACTGTCTGCTAAGTGGAGGAAGAAAAGAATTCACCGAGGTAGGTGACCAATTCTCTTTTCTCCCCCCGCTGCAGACAGTCCTCCGGCTGGGATATACCCAAGCCATACGGATTTTAGGGAGGGCAAGGAACAGTCCCTGGAGGCTCTAATACTGCCTGTAGGACTCTCCTCCCAAATGCTGCCTCTGCACACTGAAAAGTGTCAATTCTATAATGTCGCACAAATGTATGTAATGATGCCCATGTTGCGGCTCTGCAGATTTTGGCGTATGACGCCCTGGCCCTAAAGGCGTAAGAGGTTGCTGCCCCCCACACCGAATGTGGCCAGATCTGTAAGGGGGGCGTCTTGCCTTTAGACTTATACGCCTCCACAATGGCCTGTTTAACCCATTTCGATATTAATGTTTTTGAGGCTTTGATGCCTACTATGCTGGGTCTTATGTTCACAAACAATGCTGAGGATTTCCTAAAAGACTTGGTCCTGTGTAAATAAATTTTAATAGCCCTCCTCACATCGAGAGTGCGCCATTTCTTCTCCCTGGGGTGCACTGGGTTGGGGCAGAACGAGGGAAGGGCAATCTCCTGAGCTCCGTGGAAGACTGAATTACACTTTGGAATAAACGCCTTGTCTAGTCTCAATGTTACGGATTGCTTCTGGAAGGTACAGAAATTATCCTCCATTGATATGGCCCCCAGCTCTGACATTCTGCGAGCTGAAGTGACTGCTACCAAGAACACCACCTTGATGGAAAGCCAGTAAAGTGAGACATGTGAGAGAGGTTCGAAGGGCGGACCTGTCAGTGCCTCTGTTACTAAGCTGAGATCCCACGAAGGGTAACGATGGATCACGGGGGGTGATAGGTGTTTTGCAGCTTTTAGAAATTGTCTGACGTGCCTATGAGAACTTATGTTCCTATTAGACACCGCCCCCAGCACTGAATTGAGCGCGGAGACTTGTCTCGCCAGCGTGCTATAC
Organism: Sphenodon punctatus; assembly: GCA_003113815.1. Taxonomy (NCBI): domain Eukaryota; kingdom Metazoa; phylum Chordata; class Lepidosauria; order Sphenodontia; family Sphenodontidae; genus Sphenodon; species Sphenodon punctatus. The sequence continues at coordinate 212,070 of QEPC01013661.1, forward strand.
CGGAGACCCTTGTCGAGCCCCTGCTGCAGAAATTCCAGTATTTGCGGGATGGTAGTTGTACAAGGGTCAAAGTTTTTCTCTCCTGCCCATAGAGAGAAAACCCTCCAGGTTGCGGAATAGATCTTCTAGTCGCTGGTCTCCTGGCTTGCAGGAGAGTTTTTAATACCGGACTAGAATACCCCATGCCCTGTAGTGCTATGTGCTCAACCTCCAGGCCATTAGACATAGCACACCGGGATTTTCGTGACAGACCGGTCCCTGAACGAGCAGATCCCGAGACGGTGGGAGGTGAAAAGGTTCCTGGATTGCCAGCTCCGTGAGAGCCGAGAACCATGGACACCTCGGCCACCATGGTGCCACAATGATTATCTGGGCCTTTTCCCTCCTGATCTTGGCTATTGTGCGTGTCAGTAAGGGGAATGGAGGGAATGCATATAATAGGCCCCTTGGCCATTCCTGATTTAAGATGTCCGGAGGGAAACTGTTTTGGGCTCTTATTCCTGAAATGAACTGTTCCAGTTGTGTGTTCTCTTTTGTTGCGAAGAGGTCCAGGATTGGCATCCCGAATCTCCTGGCAATCATCCGGAATACGTTCTTGTTGAGGGACCACTCATGTGGATCTACCTCCCTCCGACTGAGCCAGTCCGCATGCAAGTTCTCTGACCCCCTGATGTGGACTGCCTTCAGGGAGGCCAAGTGGCCCTGCGCCCATGAAAACAGAAGAGCTGCTTCCCTCTGCAGGGTTCTGCACCTAGAACCCCCCGGTGGTTGACATAGGCTCTTGCTGTCATGTTGTCTGTGTGAATGAGTACATGTGTTCTGCTTAGGTGTGGAGCAAACTTCAGGAGCGCTAGGCGGATCGCTTTTAGCTCCAGGAAATTGATGGATTTTATCTGGTCTGAGTGGTTCCACAACCCCTGTATCGACATTGAGTTCATGTGAGCCCCCCATCTTCTGAGACTCGCATCGGTGGTGATTACTAACCGAGGAGGTTCTGTTAGCGGCACCTCCCGACAGAATCTTTTTGGCTCTAACCACCAAGACATTAATGGTCTTATATGTCCGGGGAGGGAGACCCAGGGATTTGCCCCTTGAGTAAGCTCTCTCTGGAAAGGAACTAGCAAGGACTGCAAGGGTCTTAGGTTGTGTCTGGCCCACGCTATGTGTCTGGAGCACGAGACCATGAGCCCCAGTAATCTGGCTAGAGTCTTCAACCTCAACCGAGAGCTGGCCTGAAGGAGACGCACCAGGGCGCGGATCTTCCTTCTCCTTTCTTCAGAGACGCAAATGGTATCTAGAGCTGTGTCTAAGATCACCCCCAGATGCTCTATTCTCTGTGTGGGGTTCAGGTGGCTTTTCTGAAAGTTCACTATGAACTCGTGGTGGGATAGGTATGCAATGACCTTGTGCACACTCTGGGATGATGATTCCTGTGTCTGTGCCTTGACTAACAGATCGTCGAGGTAAGGGAATACATGTATCCCTTCCCTGCGAAGATTTGCTATAAGTGTCACTAGGATTTTGGAGAATGTGCAAGGGGCTGAAGAGAGGCCGAAAAGAAGAGCCCTGTACTGCCAGTGTGTGTTGTTGATGGCAAAACATAGCCATTTCCTGTGCGCCGGGTGGATAGGAATATGGAGGTACGCCTCTCTTAAGTCTAATGAGGCTTAAGTCTAATCCCCCTTGGAGAGATTTTGACAGATAGAGGAGACCGTCTCCATCTTGAACCTCTGGGGTGAGTTCAACCTCTTGAGATCCAAGACTGCCCTCCATTCCCGTCCTTTTTGGCACCAGGAAAATTATGGAATAAAGGCCCCCTCCTTTTTGTTCCTCCGGCACTCTTTCTATAGCTCCCATGGAGGCTAGTCTTTCTATCTCTACTGACATGGCTACTGCCTTCAGCTGGTTCTTTGACAGGGGGGATGGCATGAAGTGGCTCCTTGGTTTTTGGAGGAACTCCAGCCTGTACCCTTGTGATAGGATTTGGAAGACCCACTGGTCTGAGATGGACTCTGCCCAGATTTCCCTGAAATCTGACAGGCGTCCTCCTATTCCTTGCCCTCTCAGCCAGTCATGCCTGCTTGGTTGTGGATGGTCCAGCCTGCTCTCGTGGCCTACCTCGTTCTCGTCTATGCTGGAATTAGCCTCTGAAGCGAAATCCCTGTCTGTGCCAGTCCTTGTCCTGAAACTGGCCTCTTTTTTGCTCTGGGGGGAATGCATTTGAATACTGGTGGTTTCGAAAACTAAAATAGGGGGTGCGAAAGGGCTTCTTTTTTACCCCTAGTTGTTGCAGTGTCTTTTTCTTATTTTTGTCAGTAGCGTCCTCTAGGACCTTGTCTAGACATGTTCCAAAAAGCTTGTGCCCCTTATAGGAACTTGAGACCAGCAAGTTCTTAGCTGTGTTGTCCCCCATCCAGGTTCTGAGCCATACCCTGCGTCTGGCCAATATCTCCACACCCGCTGCCCTGGCAGACCAGGCCAGTGCGTCTGTAGTGGCATCTGTCATCAATGAGTTAGCCAGGACCACCCTTGCTGATAGAGTTTTTGCCCTCTTTTCAGTCACTGATGGGGATTGCATCTCCTGCAACCATGCCATCGATGCCCTGGCCACGTATGATGCTATGATGTTAATCCTAATAGCCGCAGAGCTTGCCTTGAAAGCCTTCCTAAGAACGCCTTCCATTGCCCTATCTGAAGGGTCCTTTGGGTAGCAATCACCCTCTGTTGGGAAGACCGTCTGTCTCGCTAAGGAGGCAGCCGCTGCATCCACTTTGGGGGATTTAAATAAGTACTCTTTCCTTCTAGAGAACTCGTAAAGCGTCTCCTGAGTTTTATTTAGTCTCGCTGTCTTGGCAGGGGACTTCCACTCAGAGATCAAGAGCTTTTCGAATGCCTTGTCTAAGGGGACCCCATGGTTCCTACCTAAGGCAGACGGGAGAAGCTGTCTCTCATCCTCCTCGTCAGATTCGGATGATTTATCCTTAGAAGGCTTTTCCTCAATCTGTAAGGTGCTTATGACCTGTTCCATTAACTCCTCTCTAAATGATAGGGAAAAATGTCTATCTTGCTCCCTATCGGAATGTGCAGGCTCCTGCCACTCACCCTCCTCTTCCTCTGAGTAAGAGGAATTGGAGTCTGTGTCTGACTGCAGGATACTAGAGGCTGCATGCCCATGAAACTCCTCAGAGTCACTGGTTGAGGAGTGAGGCGAGCCTAAATGGAGGGAAATTGCGCCACCTGGTGGGCGAGTTTTGCTGCTCTCTCCCTTTTCCCTCCTTTTTTCCTGCACTTTCCCCCACCTTTTCTTGACTATGGGGGATTTTCCCCGGGAAGGCCTGGAGCCCCTTTTCCTGCCTTGCTTTTCGCACAGCCAGGTGATGGATTCAACCATCTTGGCCATGGCTGTGTTCAATTGTGTAAGCCCGTCTGTCTGAGAGGCCTGAGGCTGAGTGGGCTGCTGTTGGGGGGAGTCCCTCTGAGGGGATCCTGTGGGGGCGTTGCTTGAGACCTGCCAATATAAGAAAGGACTGTGAAGCTAGTTCCTCAGAGAGGGGCCCCGGTGAATGTGAAGAGAGCTTCCTCCCCCACCTATAGTCCTCTTGCTAGAGGGCAGAGAAGGGGGGACACGAGGGGAGAACTGCTTTCCTCAGCGAGGAGCAGATTCCAATGTGGAGCTGTCCCTCCCCCTAAATAGTCTCTATTGACGGGGGGGAATATATAGGAAGAGTAGTGCTGCTTGAGGGTTTTCACCCTTTCTTACCTCCATTTGTATTTACTCTCCTCTCTCTCACTCCCTCTCGTGAGCCCGCTCTCCCGTCACAGCCGTGAGGGAGAGAACTGGGCCTCGGCTTTCCTGTTTCTTCCGGGAGGAATAGCCGGCAATTCTTTTCCCAACTGTGCTCTGCAGCGGCAGAGGACGGTTGTGGCACGGAGAAGCGAGCCCGATCCTCCTTCCCCGGGCCACCGGGCTTAAGCGCGGCGCCCTGGGGGCTCCTCCTACCTCCCAGGCAGCAGCGTGGGAGGTGGTAAAAGGGGGTTAAGCCGTCACCGCGGTGAGGCTGATCACCAATGCCCCCTTTGAAAGCCCTATGCGGCCTGAAGATTTCTCCGATGTCCCGGAGCTCTGAGAGATCAAACCTGCCGGTGTGAGGCAGAAGAACTAACTGGGGTGAAGGAGGCGGCGGCGCAGTCACGCATGCGCACAAAGGTTTTGTGGTCTTCTGCCACCTGCTGGTCAAGGTAGTACTACCCAGCCGGAGGACTGTCTGCAGCAGGGGGAGAATATCTAGTAATAAAAGCATCAAGAGGGAAGGAATCTATATCTACTGTCATGTAACAAGGAGATGTTAAAAAGTAGATTGTACCTGAAGCACTTACATAGGATTTAGTGACCCTAGTACTTACTCAAGAGGAGGCAGGGAAGCAAGCCATTTCAAAGGAGAAAGACCTTGCCCTGGGAACTGCCAATATTATTGTTCTCCTTCTTATATTCCTTAATTCTCTCATCCTGGGCCCAGCTTCTCTTCCTCTGGGACAACTGAAACAAAAACAAAAATAAGGGGTAAAGCCAAAAGGTCATAAAGATACAAGCAAAATAGGTGGGATTGTTTTTTTCTAATGCATCCATCAGTCCTTTATAGTTGGATTCAGATCACACACTGTCTCTGGTTCTGGGAAAAGCAGGTGATGATGTTACCCATTCTAGTGGTAATTTTCCTTTTGGTTATCTTTCAGAGTGGTTTAATGCAGAGTCCACATGATATTAGGAGATAATATGTCAAATTCAGACCATAAAATCATACTGCAGCATATGTAGAAAAGAATGAAATTCTGAACAGAGATACGGCCTGGACAGATGCCAAATTCCTTGTAACTTTAACACAAATTATTTTAATCAGTGTCCCTAATTATTTACATGCAACTCTTTATTTTGAGGGTGGGGGGGTAACAGTGGAGTGAAGAGTAGAGTTTTGGTGACAGGGAGCAGAATGGCAAGAACACAATGAATGCAGGAAATCTTGGTCCAGTTCCATGAGAAGCCCATAGCTGACTGGTGTGGCTTAGAGCAGTTTATGATGTTGCTCCATGTCTGAGGCACAGAATCAAGGAGCTGTAATGAGTTCCCTGACACTCACCCATTCTTCTTGCACTCAGTGCAATCTGGATGCCACAGTTAATCTGGTCTAGTGGGTTTTCCTCACCTCCTCATGCAAGGTATCGCCTTTTCACTCTTAAGTTTTGTGTAGAATTGTAAGATTTCCCCGGGGGTGTGTGTGTGGCGCAGAGTTACAGGGAAGGAAGGGGTAAGAATCTTTACAACCCTCTCAGTAAAATTTTATAATTCCATAATTTCTTACAGAATTTTTAAGGTTATTATTATTAATATTATTATTATTATTATTTTAGAAATTTATCCCACCCTATCCCAAGGACAGGTTACAACACACAAAATCATAAACAATTAAAATCCCCCTCCCCAAACGCTTATCCTTGCTTGACAAATGCCCGACCAAATAAAAAGTCTATGAAAGACTCAGAAAGAGGAGTAAGCTACGGCTTAGACAAACCTCGCCGGGGCGGAAACACCGTAATTGTGGAGCAGCCACTGAGAATGCCTTTCTGCATGCCCTTGCTGTGCAAACTTGACTGTCAAATGGCATGTGCAAGAGAGCACTCCTGGACAATCTCAGAGGCTGCAGTGGGATGTGAGGGAGAAGGCGGTCTTTCAGATATGTGCAGGCCCGGACTTAGGGGGAGGCTCCCTAGGCCTGGGCCTTGGGTGGCGTTTTCTGGGGGGGCAGCAATCTTGGCCCTGGTGCCACCCCACTCCATTCCCCCCCCCCTTTTATCTCTGTATGGCTGGAGGCTGCTACCCGCGGCCGAAGCCTGATGCTTGGGTCCCCATCCCTCACCTGCCTCTGCCGTCTGCCTGTTAGTAGTGCTGCTGCAGCAGCAGCAGCAGGGGGAGACTGGGACGATAGGACTGGGAGAGACAACTTCTCCACATGTGAGCGATCAGAAGGTTGTTGCCTTTAAAAAGGTTCTTCAAGATGGCTCATAACAGTCTCAATACTGGGTTGTGCATGGCATGCTCACCATATTCAAATAGTCCACGTGATGGTCTCAAGCTCCTCTAGTATAAAAAGCACTCCCCCCCTCAGAATGACAGTTCCTTCCAACCCTTTCTAGGAATATAAGAAAAAAATTCCATGCGGGGCTGGAAGGGTGAATGTTGTGAGAATATTAGGAGCAATCTTGAAGAACCTTATTTACAAGGTAGCAACCTTCTGTTCTTCGAGTGGCTCACAGGCCCTTTTTACACAGCTGCAGTGGGAGGGGTGTCCGTGGGCACACGGATACGTGGACGGGGTGCGCACATGGCCACACACGCATCCCCACTCACTCCCCACTCATCCGCAACCACGGAGCAACTGCTGTCATCTCTGGTTGCTCTGTGCATGGGGACGAGTGGGGGATGATTGGGGATGCGTGTTAGGTGGGGGTGCGCGTGCACCCCCACTCACTTCGGGCACGCATGCCACGTCTTTCATATGGGGCTTCCCCACCCATGAACATGCAGCCTGGGGGCGGGGCTTGGCTTGGGGGGGCATTACTTGGCTTGGAGGCAGTAGTCTGAAAAGGACCTAGGGGCACAAAATTCCTAAGTCCGGCCCTGGATATGTGGAGCCACGGCCGGTTAGGGCTTTGTAGGTCAAGACCAGCATCTTGAATTGTGACTCAAAAGTTATTGGGAGCCAATGCAAACTGATTAGATCTTTTTTTTATTCTCTAATTTCATTTTTTTCTCCTTCCTCTTCCTACAATTACTATTAACTAGCATATTTCAAAGACTGTACAACCATTTTATTTTTGCTTAATCACAGGTTTACTTTCAGTGTAAATTTCCCTTATAAACTTTAGATATAAAGATCATGAGGACATTTATTTCATTCCCCCTACCAACAAAGGATGTGATTTAACTTTACTATTACTTAAGAGACAGGTGTAGCCCAGGGGATAAGATGTTGGACCTAGGAGACCAGAATTCAAATCTTGTCTTAGCCATGAGCCCACTGGGTGGCCTTGGTCAAATCACTCATACTCAGCCTCTGAAAAATGAGAACAACAATCTACCTTTCCAGGTTGTTGTAAAGGTGAAATAGATAAAGTTTTTACAGTCCTCTGAACACCAAGTGCTACTAAACAATTTTAGAAATTTCTTTAGTGTACAAAAAACTGGCTGTTCAGTAATTAAACTTATTTTTGTTACAGCAAATCATCTTTTAGTATCTGAACATATGAAACACACCAATAGTATCGTACGTTCTTACACTAGTCAATGGAATCCCCTATCATTTTCATGGGAAGAATTTAACATTTAACTAGTTCACAGACATCTGCACACAGTCTTGCTAAATCAGCTGTCACTTTGACTTAACTTCTCATCTGTGAACACTGTTTAACACTTAAATCCCCGTATTGTTAGTATAGTAATTTCACTTACCCTGCTTATAAATGAAACCTTGATCTGTATGCAAATATTTTCATGTACTGAAGCTGACATCATGGGTAGTCAAAGAATATGTTTAATAAAAAATAATTAAACTTCCATTTGCTCTATAGAACATCATAGAAAGTAATTCAATAAATTACATATGACTTTTTAAGACGCTTGTTCAACTACAGAAAGCGAATTCAGACTACACAGAACACAGCTGGCAAATATTGCAAATGTCCAAAAGAAAAACTGGACTAAGACTCTGATCATGAAGCCTGAACCAAGGGATAGAAATACAAGGCAATAACAGCTAACGTTCTTTTAGTAACTACCAACATACACGTTATCATCTCCTTGGATATCCTTTTAACTGTAATTTCAGTACGAATATAATTCTACTGAGGTTTCCTTACAACCCTTAACTTTATACAACCGTATTTGCATATAGTTTTAGCTGATAATGGTACAATTTTTCCCCTTCCAATTGATTCCAATGCAAAATAAACTAATGCATCATATTTAATCTGTCTCAGGCTTAATTGTTTGAAAGTGTAATTGCCTTATTACATAGAAAGAGAATCACTAGAACGGTAACCAAACTCACTTGACCATAATTAGGAAAATACTTTATTTCATAAATTTGATATAAATTAGGTTTTAGCCACAAGATTCAGGATTTCTTTTGTGGGGAGGGAACGGGAAGTGATGGTGTTGTTGAAATACTCCATCAGCGAACTAAGTTAATAACTGTGTTTGAAAAACTTTGGCTATTTCATAGATGCATACTAGTTAAACAAGAGTGCTATATTACAAAGGGTAAAAATATTAAATATGTAATACAGCCTTTCATGATGAATTGCTACCCCCTTCTCATGGCAGGTTTTAATTTTCACTATTGCTAAGACACTGCATGAAGGGCCAAAAATCAGAATACTATTGTGGGAAAATACAGTAACTAGCACAACCCAAATGGTACTTTTATAATTGTGTAATTACATGTAATACTGCTTCTAATCATGGGGTTAATTATTTTGCACATACAAACTTATATTTTATTGGTAAAATTCTTGGTAGAAAACAACACAGTCTTGTTTACTGTACAAGCAAGCAACAGAACCATATCAAAATATACAGTTTCCCCCCTAAATTTATCCCTTTGAAAAGCATTTTCAATTATTTCTACTAGTATCTGTATCTAATCTCTCTTAACATTTGCCTATTCTTGGACCACAAATGAGATATACTAGTTCAATCTAAATCTCAGTCAGTTCAAACATATGAAACCGTAAGTGTGAATCTGGGCCTCTACTATGTCAGAGTAATAGCAGCTTTAGCAGAAGGAGGAATCATATCACACATCAAATATTAGATTGATTTTATACAGTAAAGGGTTCTAAGGATTTGGATTTAAAAACAGATGCTTTTAAAGCACTGTAATTGCAGTTTCCAGGAATAATTTCTCTCTTTACTATTCAAAGTGCTTTTTTTTGTTACTGGGCAACTCAGCATAATATATGAACTGATACCCCAACATTGTTTTGGGTATTTAATCAGATTTAAATCTGTAGAGAAATGTTAACTCAAAATGAGTTTAAACTACATACATTTCTCTTTACCATTATTATTGGTAAATAGAGGAGGCTTTGTGACATAAAACACAAATAGAAATCTACACAAACAAAGAAAACAATTTTTACATGAAGTATGCAGTGTTGAAAGGTCTTTTCTGTGGCACTTTATGACAGCTTGCCTTTTTGGAGTCTTGGGGGTACTTTTCCTCAATCTGAACATGATTTCTGTGGAAGAAGCCCCAAACTTTGCAATATATAAATTAAAGTCTATAAGATGCCAAAATAAGATGAGATAGGACTATTTTCTGTCATCTTCCCTTTACTATTACAAAAGAGAGCACTTGTAATGAGCAAAAAAAGTAATATTTCTTGCCAGATTAACATGATATCATACAGGATGTTTTTAAAAACAAAACAAAACCTGAAAACAAGTATAGAAACCAATGTAAACTTCCTAAACTAACTCAGCTGAGGTAACAGGTAGTCAGTTTAATTGTCTGACTGGGAAACGTTTCTCTTTTTTAAAAACACATTTGTACCTGAATTGGAAACATCAGCAGTGCATCACAACACTAGAGCATTCTCATGTAATTAAAGCAATGGATGGTGATGTAGATTCTACAGCTTTCATGACATTCATTAGCTGCCCAAATTATTGCTGAGTTTTGATCTGTAAATTATAAGTGTCAAGGAGGTTGTAAAACTATATTCAAATTAAATCAATAATATGCATAAAGTATTCTGTGTTCACTGCAAATATATTAAATATACAGCTCTTATTGAGCATAATTTTCTTAAAATTAACCCCCCAACAAAATTATAATGCCTTTTGTTGTAATTTTACACAATTGTGTATTTGATAGTACATACAAGTTCAGAAACTTAATATTACATGCAAAACGTCTCTGAAAGCAGTTTGCACTTCTAAACAAATACTGAAATGTTCGGTCAGTAAATTATTGATGCACTCAACACTGGTTATTTACAATGAAATAAAGAATAAATTCTAAATCAGTTCATAATTTAAGTGCAGAGTCTGGAGTCAGTCTTCATCACTAGAATCTGAATCCTCGGATGAAGATGACGTACTATCAGATCCAGATGAAGCATCTGCTTTCTCTGAACCCTCATCTGTGCTGTTTTCATTATGAGAGCTTGGCTCTGTTCCCCCTTTATCTTCCTGATCTCTAACCCTAGAAATTTCCTCCTTTTTTTCCAAAGGCTTGACTGAGCCCATGTTATTGTTTTCATTGTTCTGTACATCAAAAATATTAGATTGGGACAAAGCTGGGATATGAAGATTAAGGCCTGGAGTGAGAAGCATCCCTGGATAAAGTATATTGGACAAAAGTAATGGGTTAAGAGCTAAGGGGTTGGCAGCTGCAGCAGATGTTGAAGGAGAACTGGACACAGAGTTTTCTCCACCATTATCGGCATTTTGGCTTTCTGTCCTTTCTTTCTTTCCATCTGGTTCCTTGGAATCATTTCCCTTTTTCTCCCCTAAAACAGATTCTGTAGACTTTGTTAGGAGTCCTCCCATACCTAGCAAGTTTGGTAATCCAGCCATTCCTGAAAGTAGCATGGGGAACATGGCAGCCATGTTTTTAGCTTCTCCTCCAGTAGTTATGCCAGCAGGCATTCCCATTAAACCTGCCGTCACTTGCAGTGATTGCAAGTTTTGCAGGTTTTGTTGTAAGGCCTGAAGAGTAGGGAGATCCACTCCTGGAAGCAATCCATTGGCTAATAAAGGGTTGACTGAAACATTTGCTGCTGTTGCAGCTGCTGCTGCAGCTGTTGCCTTAGCAATTTCGCTTTTTGGCCGCCTCCCTCTCCTGCTTACTTCTTCTCGTACAACAGGCCCAGTGAGAATACGGTCAAACATAGCTTCAGGAAGAAACCCCTGAAATAGATACATCTTTATCAATAATCCAATAGTTTAATGCCATTACGCTAAAATAAAGTTCATTACCACCTTATTCATTCAAGTGCAGGTGCATTCAACTGCAGGTTTTAAAAAAAATATTCTGCTGAGTTTAGCACAAGATACCAAAGATGGCAACCTAATAAGATCTGTGATCAATTTGTGCTATGCATCCCTGTCTCTAACTCCCCAGTTCCACAATGAACTCTGCACTGGCAAATTCTTATATTCATACAGAGATTTACAACTTTTAGCCCAAATCCAAGGTCCACGCACACACAGTCCAAAAAGTAGCCTTGCACATGTGTCCGGGGAAAGTTCTCCACCTTCCGTTCCCGCCACTACCAGGAGTGACAGAAATGGAGCTACAGCGGCTGCCGCAGTGGCACATAGTGAGTTACCATGCAGGCACAGGTACAACGATTGAGGCACTGTGGCCTGAACCTGCAAGAAGCGTACATGCAAGAAAAAGGAGTGTTGCTTTTTTTATTCATCCTATACACAGTTAATTATAAAAGCAACTGTAATCCATGATAAAAGAGAGAATGGAATTAGGAACGTCTCATAGATTTTCCTCTGTTTTCCAGCGCTCAATCATGAATTTACCTTAAACACACAGATCTTTTGATTACAAAGATAAAAACTATTACATTTAATAGGGAAAAATAGGTTGGTGCCTTCCTGTGAAGTAATAATCTGAAAATTATTTTGATTTACTTGTATTTACTTTATTCTTGCAGAAATCATCCCCTTATATTTTACCCAAATTATCTCAAACTCAAGCTGAATGAACTGAAAACAACTGCACCCCAAATCTTCTCTTGGGAACCAATCCAAGGTCCACATGCACACATTTTGTGCTCACTTGGTATGTGCATTGCACACCTTGGATGTGCACTGTACGCAACATGTTGCACGTACCACATGTGCATGCACACACATTGGATTAGCCCCTCGGAGTTTCTCTCTCTTCATTTTTCTTTACGTTTTACCTAGTGGTGTTCACATACAGAGGTTCCTAACTAGGGTGCCAGGATGTACTGGTGGGCCTCAGCACGTTGTCAGATTTGCCCTGAAAATTTAGGTAATGATAGTTGTCCGGCAACCATGATTGTTCAATGCCATGCCATAGCTGTTGTAATGGACATTCAATATTATAAACATAATGGATAATTTACCAGTCCAGTTAACACCCACTTAGTTTTTGTTTTTGGTTACATGTAAGAAATAATTTCAGTGTCATAATTAGTTTAAGTGCATGGCTTTGTGCAGTATATTCACTGCTAAGCATGGAATGTTATGAAAGCAGTGCTGAAGCACAGGGGTGTTTGAGACCCAAAATGTTTAGAAAACCTTAGGGAAAAGTTTCCCAAAATGCAGAGGTCATGCAAGTTTTTGGTGGCTTTTTAAACTGATAGCTCCTGCTTTTAGACAAGGATATGAAAGCTGAGCTAGGTTCTTTCTGTTTTGTCAATCACCATTAAAAGGTTCTGCACAGAATTCTGTCTTCTTTCATACAGCTACATGGGTTTAAGACAGCAAAATTTATTCTTGCAATTAAGACTTTACAATGCTTTTTTTACATGAAATACAGAATAGAGTATATAGAGACAAAGTAGTACAATGATATCTTTGCTTCTGTTGCCCTGTACTGTACTATTAATTGCTATTAAGCAATTTTGATAGTCAATTACAATGGAAAAGGATGGACAAGTAGATAGTGTGTGGGGGCTGGTAGATTTGTTTAGAAGTATGCAAGTTTACGGATAACTGCTCCCTGACTAAGAACAAGTTAATTCTAGTCTCCCTCTTAGGAGGACAGATTTTCCCTGACCCCTAGATTATAGATTATGATTCTGTTTATACTACTGATACTTACAGATTGTTTTACCACCTCTCCCCATTCAGGAGCTACTCCATATTCTGGATTCTCTTTCAAGAATCTGCATAAGTCCTTCAAGGGTGGAGCAAAAGCACCTCCCACCTAAAATACAGAAGAAAGGATTGTTCAGGAAACATTTCTTGCTTTTCTCTGGTTTTTCATGATTTGATACTCAGGTTTCATTGAGCAAAAGACCAAGTTATTTTAAAAAGTGAGTTTGTTATGCTTGTAACTTGTTTCCCTTGGAACAGGATAGTCTTAAATGTATTTAAGATGCCCAGCAACCACCAAACTTGCATATTTCAACTTCAGCACATGCTAAGCTTATTAATGTTTTTGAATAAATTTATTTACAAAGGCAAGCTTCATCCAAGAGGTGTCCATTGGGTCGGAGAGCTGGACCAGCACCCATCGGTCTCATACCCCACCCCCATGCTGCCCTTCCTAAAATTGGGAGAGTTATAAGAGGGGAGGGGTGCCGGCTCCTCAGGCTAAAAGTTCCTCTGGGGAACGGAGGGTTAGTGCAACCTCCCCCCCCCCCCCCCCCCCAGCTAAACTGCTTTGGCAGCTAGAGAGAAATAAAAGAAACAAAAGACTAAAGCCTACTTCTCCCCCAAGTAGGAGAGAAGTGAGGATCCTATCCTTTCTTGCCCAGAGGCAGGAACAGTCTGGTGGCAAGCTGAAGTTAGCTCTTCCCCCATGCCCAGGCTGCCAGACAAAGCCTTGGATCCTGCCTAGTATCTTGAAAGAGAGGTGCAACAGCCAGCACCTGCCTGCCTGCCTCTAGGAGAGAACACTCACATATCCACTCTAAGCACACTGCAAAGCTCATCCTTACACATAACAACTTCACATTTTATAACAAAAACTATGTACAAACCATGGGGACAGCAATAGGCACAAAAATAGCTCCCCAGTATCCCAATCTCTTTATGGGCTATCTTGAAGAAGAATACCTGGAAAATGCACCAAAATGTTTTTATACCTCAGGTACACAGAAAGGACAATTGGGTCACGTACCTTGGGAATTGTCTTTCTGGGTAGCTCCACAGGACAGGTATTCAGTACAGTGGGGGAGCAAGCTCCACTACTACTACGAAACTCCAACTGGGCATGCTCCGAGGGAATCGCACCCTCCATTTCTCAGTTGTTCCATAGCCATAAACTGAAAAAGATACTTAAAAGAACACTAACCTGATCTAGGTTGAATTATTAATTTTTTATTTTTTACATTCACTCCCCCACAAACACCACAGGGAGCTGTCCTGTGGAGCTATCCAGAAGGACAATTCCCAAGGTAAGTGACTCAACTGTCCTTTCTCCTCAGCTCCACAGGTCAGGTATTCAGTACAGTGGGGAAATTCCAAAGCAGTATCCCGTATCTGTTGGTCTGCTGGAAAAAGAAAAACAAGCTTAATTCAATTCCTTAATTTCCCCTCTTCTTAAACAAGGTACACGGAGAATTACTCCAGGATACCCTCCTTCCGAAAGCTGCATCAGCTGACTCCAAGATGTCAATTTTTTAATGTCTTGTGAAGGTGTGCAGGTTAGACCATGTAGCTGCTTTGCAAATCTCACCGTACTGAGCCCTGACTCGAAAAGCCCAAGAAGTGGCTGCCCCTCTTCTGGTGTGTGGTACCACACCTTTTGGCAGAACCAGGTTAACTGCTCTATAGGCTTCACTAATACAGGTGGCTATCCATCTAGCTATCACGGGTTTGGAGACTTTCTGGCCCTTCTGATGAAAGTCACAGCTTATGAATAGTGCAGATGACTTCCTAAATGTTGCTGTTCTGTGCAAGTAATTCTTCAGTGCCTTACAAACATCTAGGGTATGATCTTAACGGAGAGGAAGTAAGTCAATACCACTGTAAGAGGCTCGAATGGTGGCTTAGTAAGAGAATTTAGCACCTGGTTCAGTTTCCACACTGGATAGCTGCGTACCACTGGAGGTGAAATAAGGCGAGCTGCCCTCAAAACACATCCTAATATGAGGATGTGTAGAAAGACCTTCATACCTTGCAGAACCCCCAACATGCTCTCCAAGGCAGATACCTGTCTAACCAGCCCCTCCTGTAGAAAATGGAGTATGTCCCCTATTTCTGGTTTCTGTGGGTTAGTGCCCCTATTTTGGCACCACTTTACGAATGTCCGCCATATACACCGATACATTCTCTTTGTGGACTGACATTTTGCTGACATTAGGATCTGGAGAACTGGTTTGGAATAACCCGATCTTCTCAGTGCTAAGCGCTCAAGAGCCAAGCTGTCAATGGAAAGAACTTTGGGTTCTCATACCAATCCTGTGACAAAAACTCTGGCATTGCTTGTAGATGAAGTGGATCAGCCTTCCACAGATTGATGATGTCCGCAAATCACGGTCTCCTTGGCCAGTATGGTGTCACTAATGTTGTTGCTTGTTCTCTCCAAAATTATTGGTCGGACCAGGTTGCTTGCACATACCTCTGTACCATGTGTGCCTACCAGCCTACACCAGTTCATACTGTGACCTAGTTCCTGGTTGGACCAGGTTCCTTGCACATAACTCTGTGCCATGTGTGCCTCCCAAGTGTGTAGGCTGGCATCTGTGGTAATCCACCTTCTCTGGTTCTGAGAGAGGGGTGGGGGGTCCCTTGCAGGAATCTGTGGAGGAGTGTCCACCATTATAGGGATGATAGGATGTGGAGGGATGCTTAGGTTCATGGTGGTGACCTCCATGATTTGCATTTGCCAGGCTTGGAGAAACCAATGTAGGGGGCGGAAATATAGATGTGCCAATTGCAGGTGTTGTAATGCAGGCTACCATCAGTCCTTGTAGCCTGACCAGCTGCTTGAGAGGGGTCCTTGCTTGTGTCCGTATGTACTCTATCAGCTGTCTGACCTTCTGTTGTTTCTGAACAGGGATAAAGACTGTCTAATAGCGTGCTGATCAGCACACCCGCGTGTTCCAGGACCTGGTTTGGGTCGAGATGACTTTTCTCTCTGTTCACAAAATAACTGTGCAGGTTCAAGTAGTTGACTGTCTCTAAACCAAACCTGGCCTGTTTGAAGCTGGGTGCCCTCTCCTGTAGGTTGCTGAGATATGGGTACACTGCTATCCCACTCAGCCTGAGGTTTGCCACTAGTGGGACTAGCATTTTTGTGAAGGTTCGTAGTGCCGTTGCCAGTCCAAATGGCAAAGCTCTTTATTGCCAGTGTTGGTCGTTGGACATAAAGCGCAGACACTTCCTGTGCAAGGTACACCCCTTGCAAGTCTAAAGAGGTGAGCCAGTCCCCCCCCCCCAAGAAATTGTGAGGCAGATTGAGCTTAGGAGTGTCTATCTTGAATTTTTTCATTTGAATGGACCTGTTTAGGACTATAAGTGGAATATAACTTGCCAGCTGCCCGGCTTTTTGGCCACCAAAAATATGACTGAATAGAGGTCATGACTGTGTTCTAACCTGGGTACCAGTTGTCTTGAACTTGATCACATAGCCCCAAGATACTGTCTTGCTGACCCACGCGACTGTTGTTGTGCTGTCTCATCTGTGAAAGAAATGGAGTAACCTTCCTCTAACGGGTGAATCGGAGTCCAAGGGAGGTCCAGAAGAGTCAGACTCCTGCTTTCCAGTCTGAGGGCCAGTGCAGGGCTTGAATCGCTTGTTTCCTGGGAATAGCGCCTCGCCCTCCATGCGTTCTGGCTTGGCTCATGTAGAATCCTCTCCTGTTGTATAGATTAGGATACATGGATCTACTGAAGGGACGAAAAAGATTTTGGAATATAAAATTGCTGCAGAGCCCTATTCCTTTCCTTATTGGCTGCATCTGCCAACACCTTGCCAAGTGACACCTCAAACAATTTCTCTCCTTGAGAGGGGTCGGTCACAAGCATTTTTTGTGTGTGCAGGTTGGCTTGGCAGGAGCGCAGTAACAGCCTGTGTTGAGCGATCACATTAGCTGCAATGTCCCTGGCTGTCCAAGCAATGGCATCAGTAGACACATCTGCTAGGAATGAGGTAGCCAGTGTGAAATTGGTGGTTAACTTCTTGTTAAGTCTCCCAGGAACCCCTGGGGGTTCTCCCCGAATATAAATCATTTCATGATGGTCTGGGCAAAATAAGAAGGCTGCTGTGGAAATATGTAATACTGCTGACAGAGCGTCAGAGTTTCTACAGAGACCTGACTCTATGCACCAATCCGTAGAGTTTTTTAGGTATAGATCACCTTCAGCAGGGAAAACTGATTGGCGGGCAAGGGAAGCAGCTGCTGTGTCTATTTTGGGCACGTGAAATAAGGCAGATTTATTTCTAGAGAAAGAATAAAGGGTTTGCTGTGTTCTTGTCACCTTCAGGGCTTTTCCAGGTTGCTTCCACTCAGTCCTAATACGCTTGAAGGCCCTGGCCAAAGGTAGGCCTTTCTCCCTGCTAGTGGCTTAGTGATGTATTCTCTGTCTGGCTCCTTATCAGAGAAGTCTGACTTCTCCCTCCTTTTTGTTTGGTCTTTCCTTTAGATTGAGGGCTCTTTGGATCCTCCTAACCATTTTGTCCCTGAAGGTTAGAGGAAATTCACACCCCTGCTCCTTGGCCCTTTCAAGCTGGTTGGCCCCTGGCTCCTGGATGTTCTCTCTAGAGTCCTCTGGGGAGACCACAGAATAATCGGATTCTGACTCCCCTTTCTGTGAGTCCTCCGACACCACGCCCTCTCCTCCCCAAAGGAGCCTACTTGGGCCATTAGATCAGCCCCAGAGACTTTGCTCTTTTTGGGTTGTTTGGGAGCAGGTTGTTCGCCCTTCCCTGCTGTTTTAGATTTTCCTTTAAACTTGTGTTTCCCTCCCGGAGAGTCTGAAGGGGGGTTGCTTTTTTGTCCATTTGGTCTTTTGATTGTCCTGGAGACACTCCCAACGATACCAGGATTACATCTCTATAGAGAATATTATGGGGTCCCCTCTTACTGTGTCTGATGGCGGCATGTTGCTACCCACTTGGGTCAGCTCAGTTCTGAGCCTCCTGTTCTGGGCGGAAACGTATCGATGGCACCCTGATTTAGCGTGCTTTTTTATCCCCCTCAGACCCTGTCTCCCGATGGGGCTATTTACTCTGTGCTGCTCTGGCAGCTATTGCTGTTGTTGGCTGTTGTTGAAATGCCAGACAGCAACGGGCTTACGTGGAGTGAGGGAAGCGCCTGCCAGGACACCCCTGCGCCTGTCCTCCTCTCTGTTCTGCACCTAAGGGGATGGATGGCAGAGGAATACGGGAGGGGAAGATCTCTTTACCACAACTTCTCTCAGAGTGAAAACTCTCCCCAGGAGTGAAGGATGCCCGTCGCCTCTCTCTCTCACAGAACCTGGGCTGCTAGCTATTAAATTATTGCATGGGAAGGAAAAATTACCTGTCTGCCAAGTACACCAACACTACCTCCTACCAGTAACGAGGAAGAAATCCAAGTAGAAAATGGAGGGCGAGATTCCCTCAGAGCATGCCCAGTCAGTTTTGTTTGGGAATTCTGCCTCCTACTGGTAGTAGCAGAGATCGCTCCCCACTGTACTGAATACGTGTTTTGTGGAGCTGAGGAGAAGATATTTTCATTATCTGGACAGACAATCTAGACTTGCTCTTAGAATTCCATTAAGCCTTCAATGATCACCACCCCTCTATCAAACTAACCCTGGAATATTCCAACATCAGTATCAATTTACTGGATATGACAGTCTGCATAAACAATAGCACCTTACAGATAGCAATATACAGGAAACAGACAGACCACCATACTTACCTCCATACTTCATCCATAGTCCACTATCCAAGACACACTAAAACATTGTTTATCTACAGCCAAGCACTTAAGACACCACAGAATCTGCTCTGAAGAGCAGACCTATGATGCATACCTCACCAGGCTATAAACTAGTTTCACAAAACAAAAGGCATTCCAACAGAAAAGTAGATCATATAATAAAATGAGCTACTCAAATATCTCAAGAAAACCTGCTACGATACAAGAAAAACGACACCTCTGACTGTCCATCCACACACCTCTGACTGTCACTTACCAACCCCCCACCGAACCTATACATGGTATCAAAGAGTTACTAGCTATACTTGACGGGAACAAGGCTCTAAGAGAAATCTTTCCTGAACCACCTCTTCTGGCCTTCAAACAACCCCCAAACTCTCACGACTGATTATCAGGCGCAGATCCCCTGACAACTGGGACACTCCAACCTTGACAGGAACAAGACCCTGCCAGAACAACATGTGCAAAACCTGCCAACACATTTCTACCACAACCATTATCAATCCCCACCCCCAAGGAAAACCATTCAAAATACAAGGGACCTGCTCCTGCAAATCCAAAAACATAGCAGGTGAGCGAGGCCCCACCCCCTGGGAGGGCCCAGCCCAGGCCCCAGGCCAAAGCTGCCCGCCCGCCCCCGGCGGGCGGCTGCCCTTGGGCGGCGCCCGAAGGGCGGCGACAAAAGGGCAGCGGCCGTTTTGTTGCCGTTGTGAGGCCGGAGCGAGGACAGCGAGGGGCCACCCCCCTGACGGCACCCACGCGCACGCGGCTCCTGCAGGCCTGGCTGCCCCCCACACCTGAACAGGTAACACCTATGATGCCTCCCTATACCTCCGCGCCCTCTATCACCTCCCTCCTTCTAGCCTCTCTCACGCATCCCCTCCTTCTCCCTCTCCCTTCACCAGCAGCCTTTCTCCAGCCAACCTACCCCTTATCCTCACCCACGCCCATCCCCCCTCCCCACCCTCATCCCCCCTTACCCATTCCCCCTAGGCCCAAACCCGGCCGTTCCCCATCCCCCAACCTCATCCGCATCCCCTGCCTTCCCAAACACCAATTGCCTTTTTCCTGCTCCCTCTGGAACTGCCGCTCGTCCGTGGCTAAAGCTCCCTTCATCCACGATCTCTTCCTCTCTCGCCCCTTTCAACTCCTGGCTCTTACGGAAACCTGGATCACGCCCTCCAACTCTGTTACCCCGGCTGCTCTATCCTCCGGGGGCCTGTCGTTCTCTCACCGCCCCCGCCCTGAGGGCCTGGGTGGTGGTGTGGGCTTGCTCCTTGCTAAGCACTGCCAATTCAAAACCCTCTCCCCTCCCCCCTCCTCCTCCTTCCCTTCCTTTGAGGCCCACTCTGTGCGCTTATACTCCCCTCTACACCTTCGGGTTGCTGTCATCTACCGCCCCCCGGGTTCCCTCTCCTCTTTCCTCCCGGACTTTGAATCCTGGCTCACCTTCTTCCTCTCCGATGATATCCCCACTCTTATCCTTGGTGATTTCAACATTCACGTTGACACGCCCTCCGCCCCCTCTGTTTCCCGCTTTCTCTCTCTCGCTTCCTCCTTTAATCTCCGACTCTGGACCGACTCCCCCACTCATACTGACGGCCATTCCCTCGACCTCGTCTTCACTCGAAACTGTTCTCTAACTGACCTCTCCTTTGACCCCTTCCCTAGTTCTGATCACTTCCTCGGCTCCTTCAGCCTTTCCCACCGACCCCCCTCCGCCTCCCCCTCTATGCGCCCCTTCCGCAATATGCAGGCCCTTACTCCCTCGGAGTTTGCCGCACATCTTTCCCCCCTTCTCCCCCCCGTTTTCGCCTCCTCCTCCCCTGACTCTGCTGTCTCTGCTCTCAACGCTTCTCTCTCCTCGACCCTTGACTCTCTTGCCCCCCCCTCTGCTCGCCCCGTCCGCCCCCTCGACCCCCGCCCCTGGCTTACCCCTGCCATCCGCTACCTCCGCTCCTGCGCCCGGGCTGCCGAACGCCTCTGGCGCAAATCCCGCTCCCTCCCTGACTTCCTCCATTACAAATTCTCCCTCTCCTCCCTCTCCTCGGCTATCTCCCTAGCTAGGCAGCGCTATTATGCCTCTAGGATCGAATCTTTCTCCCGCGACCCTCGCCGCCTTTTCTCTACTTTCGACTCCCTTCTCAAACCCCCCTGCCCTCCCCCGCCCTCTTCCCTTGCTGCTCGGGATCTTGCGTCGTTCTTCACCTCCAAGATTGACAAGATCCGTCGGGATATTGCCTCCCGCCCCCCTCCGCCCCCCGCTCCCCTCCCGCCCCCTCCCCCGCCCCCCTCCCTCCTCGCATCCTTCCCTCCTGCCTCTCTCCAGGAAATCTCTGCTCTTCTCTCTTCATCCAACCCCTCCACCTGCCCCCTTGACCCGATCCCCTCCCGCCTCCTGACCTCTATTGCTCCCACTGTCGCTCCCCCCCTTCTGCATGTTGTCAATCTCTCCCTTTCCACAGGCTCCTTCCCCTCTGCCTTCAAACATGCCACTGTCTCCCCCATCCTCAAAAAGCCTACCCTGGACCCTTTCGATCCCTCTAGTTACCGGCCGGTCTCCCTCCTTCCCTTTGCTTCGAAGCTCCTGGAACGTGTCGTCTACTCCCGCTGCCTGAACCTCCTCTCTGCCAACTCCTCCCTCGACCCTCTCCAGTCCGGCTTCCGCCCCCTCCACTCTACTGAAACTGCCCTGGCCAAGATCACCAATGATCTACTTGTCGCTAAATCGAAGCGCCACTACTCCGTTCTTGTCCTCCTTGACCTCTCTGCCGCCTTTGACACTGTCGACCACTCGCTCCTCTTGGACTCCCTTTACTCTTTGGGCTTCCGTGGCTCTGTCTTTGACTGGTTCTCCTCCTACCTCTCTGACCGCTCCTTTAATGTCTCCCTCCCCGAGTCGACCTCCCCCTCCCTTCCCCTCTCGGTTGGGGTTCCCCAAGGTTCTGTCCTTGGCCCTCTCCTCTTCTCTATCTACACCCGGTCCCTTGGTGAAATTATTGCCTCCCACGGGTTCCAATACCATCTCTATGCTGATGACACCCAACTCTATCTCTCTACCCCCTCTCTCTCCTCCTCTGTCCGCTCACGCCTCGTCGACTGCCTCTCTGATATCTCCGCCTGGATGTCCCGACGCCAACTCAAACTGAACATGGCCAAGACTGAACTCCTCATTTTTCCTCCATCCCCCTCCTCTCCCTCTGACCTGACCATCTGCATTGATGGGGTCACCATCCGTCCTGTTCTCCGTGCCCGCAGCTTGGGCTTCATTTTTGACACGCACCTCTCCTTTAAACCTTACATTGACTCTGTGGCCAAATCCTGCCGATTCGCTCTCCTCAACATTGCCCGCATTCGCCCCTTTCTATCTGTCTCCTCGGCCAAAATCCTTGTTCATGCCATGGTTATCTCTCGCCTCGACTACTGCAACCTCCTCCTTGCTGGCCTCCCTCGCTCCCACCTGTCCCCCCTTGTGGCGATCCAAAACTCTGCCGCCAAGGTCATTCACTCTGCCCGTCGCTTCGACCATGTGACGCCTCTCCTCCTCTCCCTTCACTGGCTCCCCCTTCCTGAACGTATCCTGTTCAAACTCCTGGTTTTCACGTTCAAATCGCTCCATGACCAAGCTCCCCCTTACCTCTCGGACCTAATCGCCCTACGCGCTCCTGCGCGCGCTCTCCGCTCTTCCGCTGTCCCCTCCCTCGCTCTCCCTCGCTTCTCCTGCTCGCCCAACCGCCTTCGTCCCTTCTCCCTCGCTGCCCCGCATGCCTGGAACTCCCTCCCTGCCGACGTCCGCCTCGCCTCCTCCCTCCGCTCCTTCAAATCCCTCCTCAAGACCCACCTTTTCCATGCTGCCTTTCCCAATGCCCTCTAGTCTTTCCCCTTGCTCTTACTGTCAGCCCTCCTCTGCTGACTGCTGCTACCGACCACCTTGTAACCAAGCCAAGTACACGCACCTGAGACTTCGCATCCGCCTGAATGTTTGTTTGTCTTCTCCCATGTCTCTCCCGCTGTCCCCTCTCCTTGTCTCCCCCTCCTTGTCTTTTAGATTGTAAGCCACAGGTAGGGACCGCAGCTGATTATATGTTCTGTACAGCGCCAGGTTGTTACTGGCGCTTTATAAATGTTTAATAATAATAATAATAATAGTGTACTTTATTCAGTGCATGAAATGCCCCCATGGAAACTATGTTGGTGAAACCCAGCAACCCGTACACCAACAAATGAACTTGCACAGAAATAAGATCATGGGCAAAAACAAAGGCTCTACAGTGGGCAGTCACCACTCCCAGAACAGCTGCTCCATTTCTGATTTTTCTGTCCTCGTGCTCAAAGGAAACTTATACAACACCTTTAAAAGATGGTTCTGGGAACTAACACTCACAACGTTATTAGATAACAAAAATAATGGACTCAATTAAGTTCTAAGCTGAAATTTTCAAACTATTATACAATTATTTAAGCAACTGACCTTGTCAGCTTTATACTCAATCCTTTGTGTTAATGCTGTGAACTCAGTTCCTTTTATTGTGAATTCCCTTTATCTGATAAACTGTTTCTCCACTTACCACTACCCATATGCAGGCCCCCCCCCCCCCGATTCTTCTGCAGAATTAAAAAAAAAAAATCCTGTGGGAGTCTGCAGGCCTCCTGGCCCGATTCTGTGAGTCCCATCCCCTCTGCCCAGTGGGCTGTGCCAGGCTGGGTAGGGGCTACTGGAGGTGCCCCCCTTCCCCAACTTACTTGGGCCCGCTACCTCACCCAGTGCAGACAGTGGCTGCAGGAAAGTTCTAAGTACTTTTGCTCCCCTCCTCAGTCAGGCTGGCTCTGGGTTCCTGGCTGAGCTGGGCAGAGGGAGGGTAGTGGCAGTGCTTGCGGCTCCTGATGAGCAGGTCAGGCTGCAGTACCGGGGGTTGCCTCCTCCCTCCCCCCTGCTTGGGCCCACTAACTCACCCAGTGTAGCTGCTTCTCCCCTTCTCAGCTCAGCCAGCTCTGAGTTCCTGAGCAGGCCGGGCTGGGGGTTGCCTGCTGACATCACAGCAGGCAATCACCTGTTTTGGCTGTTGTGTGGTGATCTCTAGGGATGGGCGAACGAGGTTCGGCAGTTCGGAGTTCGGCCTGAACTCGGCCTGTTCGGACGACTGAACTTGAACCCGAACGCGAACATACCGAACACCGAACGGTGAAATGGCCGAACAGTTAGGTCAGTTCGGATCGCGTTCGGGTGGCTAAAAAAGGTTGACTGGAAGGTCAAACATGACAGGGAGGTGTCAGTCACTGAGGAGCAGACTTCCAGGCACCAGGGGTGGAGAGGCTTGCAAGAAACGAAACTAATTATCTGCCTCCCCACTTCCCAACACCTTCTGAGCTAGTCACTGTTCCTGAACAGCAGGCGTTGAGTAGGATTTTTAGATTGCTTTAAGTTTCATTTCAGTTTTGTAATGAAATGAAACTTAAACCATAAACTGAAACCTTGTGTTATGCACTGTACAGACTTATTGAGTATGTAACGTATGTATTTCGCTACAGACTCCTCTTCTGTTTGTGATTCTCCCCCATCCCATATATATGGGATGTATATATATCCTGATATCTATCTATCTCCATATCCATATGTATATGTATATCTATCTATATATTTGGATATGGATATGGGATGGGGGGAAGATAGACAGACAGGCAGACAGATAGTAGAGAGTTGTAGGAGTTAGCTTAGTGATAGAGATAGCGTTAGTGATTTAGTTTTAGTGTTTGTAGGAGTAGGTTTGTGTACTTAGATAATCCATTTAGTTCATAGCATTTAGAATAGTTAATAGCAGTTAGATTTAGTGTAGATAGATAGATATAATATTAGATAAAAAAAATAAATTAAACAACCCCATATAAAAACCAAAAAACCAAATAAAAAACAAAAGAAAACCATATAAAACCCAATTAAAAAAAAAACATATAAAAAACAAAAAACAGCCATAACATTTCCCGAACGGCCGAACAGAACAGCCGAACGGCCTGTTCGGACGACCAAACCGAACAGCCGAACCCGAACTTGGCGAACTAGCCAAACTGCTGAACCGAACGGACGAACCGAATGCAGCCGAACGAACGGCGATCTGTTCGCCCTTCCCTAGTGATCTCACACATCAGTCATCACATCCAAGCCTCTGATTGGCTTGCATGTGATGATTGATGAGTGACATCAACACATACAAGTCAATCAGAGGTTTGTGTGTCATGATACCACCTAGCCACAGGGAAATTCTGCAGGGTTAATTCTGCAGTTAAAGGTTGCTGGACAGAACATTGCATAGAAAGCAAGAAAATCATTCAAACTCCTGATCATCTTCATCTTATTCTTTACACAGGAGGAAGAGAGAGGAGAAGTGAAGCTTAAACTTGGACAGCGCTAGATGAGAGAAAGGTAAGTTTCTTACCTATAACGTGTCTTCTTCAAGTTGTATCCTCTCGCCAAGTCCCACTATAGATATTGTGGCAGCATCTAGCACCCAACTGGGACCATCCCCTCCAGTTCGTATCCCTTCAGGATGGTAGGGTGCCAGACACCCTTAAAATTGCAATTATACAGCCCCTGCTTTAAGAAACCATTTTTGGTCGCTGCCTCCCTGGCCAGCTATCGGCCTATCTCTAACCTTCCCTTTTTAAGGAAGGTTACTGAATGGGTGGTTGCCCTACAGCTCCAGGCTTATCTCAATGTTGTTGGATTCATGGACACGTTTCAGTTGGGCTTTCGTTCTGGGTATGGCATGGAGACTGCACTTGTGGCTCTGGCTGATGACCTACGCCTGGAGATTGAGAGAAAAGGGAATTATACCCTGTTGATCTTGTTAGATCTTTTGGCAGCCTCTGATACAGTTGCTCATGAGGTGTTGACACAACTGTGGGACCAGGCGGGGGTGTGCGGGACTGCTCGAGTGGTTCCACTCCTTCCTGTCAGGGAGGTCATAGAGCGTGGTGATGGGCACCATCCTCTTGGGGCCTCCTCTATGGGGACCCGCAGGGTTCTATTCTGTCTTCCCTCTTGTTCAACATGTACATGAGGCCATTGGTTGGAGTCATTTGGAGGTTTGGGGTGAGGTGCCATCAGTATGCTGATGACACCCAGCTCTACCTCTCTTTTTCATCCAACCCAGGCCCTGCAGTCTCGGTGCTTACACAATGCCTGGCTACTGTTGGAAACTGGAGAAGGGGAAGCTGACTGAAGCTAAATCCAGACAAGACTGAGGTGGTGATGGTTGGCTGGAGGGAATTGGGACTCCCCTTACTGATGGGGTCTGGACCCCTCTGGTCAATCAGGTTTGCAGCCTTTGAGTGATTCTGGACCCCTTGTTGTATCTGGATTGTCAGGTGGCGGCGTTGGCCAGTAGTGCTTTTCACCAACTCCATCTGGTGAAGAGGCTGTGGTCATTTCTTTCTGTCTCAGACCTGGCCACTGTCATCCATGCTTTCATCACTTCAAGGCTAGATTATTGCAGCGTGTTCTATGTGGGGCTACCCTTAATGACTGTTTGGAAGCTGCAGCTGGTGCAAAATGCAGTGGCTCGCTTCTTTTCAAGAACGAGGCATCGGGAGCACGTTACACTGGTGCTCCAAAGTCTGCACTGGCTCCTTATAGCTTTCCAGGCACAATTCAAAGGGCTGTTTTTGACCTTTAAAGCCCTAAAACGATCTGGGCCCCACATATTTGCTAATAGCATGAGGGTGCGGGATACGAAATTGTTCAAAATAAATAAATAAATACATTCAAAATAAATATCTGAAAGACCACCTGTCCTCCAATGCCTCATTGTGGTCCCTGCGATCTGCCAGAAGTGGTTCCCTGTGCGTACTGTTAGCCTTGTTCATGCGATAAGGGCGCACAGGGAGACGTTCTCACTTCTGCTTTGGAATTCCCTTTCCCCAGAGATTTGTTTGCGTCCGAGCCTGGGCATTTTATGGAGGCAGTACAAGACCTTTTTATTTGAAAAGGCATTGGGTGGGTGGGGACAGGGGACTGGAATGTTTTGGGGGGTTGGGAGGGGTGATGGTATTGGGTGCATTCATTGGGGGTTGTGGTAGGGTTGGGAAGGGAGGATTTTTGTATTTTAATGTTTTTATGATTTGTAAGCTGCCCTGAGCCTTTGGGAAGGGTGGCATATAAATTTAAATTAATGAATAAATAAATATTATTATTATTATAAGCATTTGTATAGCACCAGCTGTGTACCTGGCGCTTTACAGAACAATAAGAATGATGCAGTCCCTGCCTACGGCTTACAATCTAATAGACACGGAGGGGGGAAACAAGGAGAGGGGACATAGGGAGAGACAAGAGATAAATAACAATCAAGCGGATGCGAAGTCTCAGGTGCACGTGCTTGGCTTGGTTGCAGTTAGGCAGGAGTCTGCGGGGAGGGCAGACTAAATGTTGAGAGGAAAGTTCTAACAGGCGTCGGGAAAGGCAGTGAGGAAGAGGTGGGTTTTGAGGAGGGATTTGAAGGTGCGGAGGGAGGAGGCAAGGCGTATGTGGGCAGGGAGGGAGTTCCAGACATGGGGGGCAGCAAGGGAGAAGGGACGAAGGCAGCTAGGGGAGCAGGGGAGACAAGGGATAGTGAGCGATGGGGCAGAGGAGGAGTGGAGAGTGCATGCAGGAGTGTGTAAGGAGACTAGGGCTGAGAGGTAAGGGGGAGCCAGGTTGTGAAGGGATTTGTAAGTAAATACCAGGAGTTTGTGAAGGATGCATTCAGGAAGGGGGAGCCAGTGAAGTGAGGAGAGGCTGCATGTGGTCGAAGCGATGGGCTGAGTGGATGACCCTAGCAGCAGAGTTTTGGATGGAGATAAGGGGGGACAGGTGAGAGCGGGGGAGGCCAGTAAGGAGGAGGCGAGGCGAGAGATGACCATGGCGTGAACAAGGGTTTCGGCTGAGGAGACAGAGAGAAAGGGGCAAATCCGAGCAATGTTGTGGAAGGCGAAGCGACAGGACTTGGCAACAGAGTCGATGTAAGGTTTAAAGGAAAGGTGAGTATCAAAGACGAAGCCCAAGCTACAGGGCTTGGGGAATGGGGAGGATGGTGACCCCATCAATAAAGATGGACAGGGGAGAGGGAGAGGAAGGGTAGGGAGGGAAGATAAGGAGTTCAGTTTTAGCCATGTTGAGCTTGAGATGACATTGGGACATTGAGGCGGAGATATCAGAGAGACAGTTGATAAGGCGAGCTTGGACAGAAGGGGAGAGAGGGGGGGTGGAGAGAGTTGAGTGTCGTCAGCATAGAGGTGATATTGGAAGCCGTGGGAGGCAATGAGTTTGCCGAGGGACAGGGTGTAGATAGAGAAGAGGAGAGGGCCCAGCCACTGCAAGTGGAGGGAGGAGTGTGGCAGGAGGGGGCTGGAATTTGATGAGGGGATACAACCCAAAGAAGTCACATTACAGATAAGAAATTTACCTTCCTTGTTATCCTCTTACCAAGTCCCACTATAGGTAGACTAGAAAGTAAAATCCAGTAAGCAAGTTGCAGTTCACAGTCCAGTAGTCCGTTGATTAAGATGGGAAATTATACTAAATGGCCAAACTTGGCCTCACTTTACACAGCCAAATCTACAGCCGGAAGTTGAAGGGAAACTACATGTGGCTGCCCTGAAAATGTCTTCTAGTTGAACTTGTCCCAGAGCCACTATTGATGTGGCCATGACCTGGGTAGAATGGGCCCTGACCCACTTGTGGATTCAAAGAACAACCAGCTCATAACTCTTTGTGATACAGGTCCAGACCCACTGAGAGATGGATTGCATTGAAACCCTGGCCCCCTTGTGGCCCAGTCAAGAGAGATGAACAGGCATTGATCTTCCAGAATTGCTTCGTTCTATTTAGGTAAGAGCAGAGCCCTCCTAACGTCTAATTTGTTTAGTTCCTCCTCTCCCTCTGAGGACTGCAGTGGGGGAAATAAGGCTGGCAAGGAAATCACCTGCCCCAGGTGAAACTGAGACTACCTTGGGGAGAAAAGCCAAATGCAGGCTCAGGACCACTTGGTCTCTATGGAATACTGCATATGGTGGCCTGCAGGACAAGGCCTGTAACTCCCCTACTCTCATGGCCAATGTGCTTGCCACCAAAAAGTCTGTCTTAAAGGAGAGCAAATCCATGGATATGGAGGCCATGGGCTCAAAAGGTATCCCTCATCAGAGCCTGCAGACCATGTTCCGGTCCCAATCGGGGGAAGTGCCCCTGGACCAGGGGAAATTCCAGGATCACTCCCTTTAAGAAATGGGAGACCAGTGGGGCAGTAAAGAGTGGCCCACTGTTTTCGGGCCCCCAGAATGCATTAATTGCTGCTAGGAGGACCTTAATGGAGATTGCTGCCCCTGCTTCCAAAAGATGGACTATGTAGTCCAATATGTCCAGAACTACCCCTCTAATGGAAGAGTTCCTTTGGCCCTTATCCAAACTCCAAGTTGGGCCTACTTAGTCATGTAACAAGCTCTCATGGAGACTCACCTGCTCACTAGCAGGATTCTCCATATGGGCATCAAGCACCCTTGTACTTCCTGAATCAACAATGCAGCCTGCAGTCATGCACAGGGAAGCTAGATTTGGGTGCCACAGCTCTCCTTTATGTTGACTGATCAAATCCACGTCCTTCAGTAGAGGCCACCAGGAACCCTGAGCTCCAGGTCCTGGCCATTTGGGAGCCACCAGGATCACATTCTGCACTATACTCAATAACTTCCAGAGTATCCTTCGGATCAGGGGAATGGGTGGAAAGGCATACAGTAAGCTTGCTGGCCAGTATACCACCGGGGCATCCCCTTGTGAGCCGTTTCCCTCTTCTTCCCTGGAAAAGGAAGGCAGGCACTTTTGCATTGCCTTCTGAGGCACATAGATCTGCCACTGGTATGCCCCATTTGCACACCAGTGCCTGAAAGACTGCGTGCTTCAGCACCCACATTTGAGACAGCACCCAGGACCTGCTGAGGCCAAAGTTATCCTGGCCTGCCACCTGTGCAGTCACTGGGAACACTGCCCTGGGAAGACACCAGTCCCATAAGCTGTGTGTCTCCTGCATTAGTTCAAAATGCAAAAATCAAATCAATAAATAAATTAGTGGCAAAGAACGTGCTCTGCCCTGCCTGTTCAGGTAGAACATGGCTACAATATTAACTATGCAAATCGGGCCAGCCTCATTGCCTGCATTTCCAGAACATTTATTTGTAACAGACTATCCTGGGAAGACCAAGTCCTGCTTATGGAGATGCCCCTGGTATGTGCCCCCCAGCCAAGCAGGGAAGCTTATCAACAGCTGGGGTGGCTGCTGCTTAAACGGCACCCCACTGCATACATGGGCCCTGACTGACCACCATCTCAGACTGTCTAGGACCTTCGGTGGCACTACAAATCACAGGCCTGGATTTCTCAGGCCCTGGAAAAGCCAGAGTTTGAGCCACCATGGCAGCGGGCTGAGCCTCAACCGGGCTAGGGAAGTCACAAAGGCTGTAGACGCCATGGGCACTAGTAGCTTGGAAAATACAATGTAAGGCTGGGCCGTGTCCCTCAAGACCAGACAGCACCCCTCCAGGATAGTCTGGTATTTGTCCTCCGGGGCCAAGCCCTTGTCCTCAGTGCATCTAAACAAACCACAATAAACTTTATAACAGGGGATGGAGTCAGGAAGGACTTCTCATAACTGATGAGGATTCCCAAAGTGGAGAGGAAGGTACCCCCCTCCCTCATTTGGGTGGCCAGGTTCTCAGCTGACCAAGTCCTAAAGAGCCAGTCATTCAGATATGCATATATGAAGAAACCCCTCTTATGGAGGGCTGTTGCCACTGGGGCCAGACACTTCATAAAGACTCTGGGCAAGATGGAGAGCCAGAAACAAAGTACCACGGATTGTTAGTGTGCCCCTTCTAGGGTGAACCGCAAGTATTTTGAGGGATACAGGGTGAATGGCAATATAAAAGAAGGTATCTTTCATATCAGGTCGTGAACACGTCCCCCTCCCTGAGAGATGGGATCATTTGAAAGCAGGTCACCATACAGAACTTTTAACAGCAAACGTATTATTTTGGGCCTGCAATCAAGAATAGGCCAGAGACCCTCTGGCTTCTCAGACACCAGAAAATAAGGGGAGTAAAAACCCTGCCCCCACATGTCCCGTGGGACTGGTTCTATGGCCCCCTTAACCAACAACTACTGGATTTCTGTCCTCAGGGCTGTCGCAGCTGCCACATCCCTTGGAGTCTTGGTGTGTTCCAGTTTGCCCCTTGGCCAGGAGGCAACAATACCCTGATTGGGCAGAGTCCCAATGCTAAAAGCACTTCTTTGCAGGAGGAGCCCCCTGCGTATGGGGTGTAAACCTTCCCCTTGGGTAGAACCCTTCCATTGGTGGGGTCCTCCTGGGGAAGTGCAGAGAAGGGTATGGAGCCAGGCCTACCTGAAAGACTGGCCTGCCTGGCTGACACTGGTGCATTTGGAGCAGGGGTCTCCCACCCCCTACACCTGGGATGAAGATGAGGTCACTGTCAACTTCAATCCCATAGACTTAGTGTGTTCCGGTCTGTCTTGAGTGGTCGCAGCTCCCAATTTGTGGTGGCAGCAAACAGCTCCAGCTTGTAAAAGGGCAGGTTCTTGATCATGTACTGGTCCTCAGGAGAGTGCCCTGAAGAATGCAGCCATGCATGGCACCTAATGGCAATACCTGCCGCCATTTCACGAGCCCCCAAGACAGCAATGTCATGTGACACCCTTGTCAGATGCTGAGAGAGCTCAATGCCATCTCCAGCAGGTGTTTCAAGCTGTTCCTTGGCATACCCCTCTGGCAAAGTCGGCATCAACTACTGCACCGTCTCCCAGATGGTACTCATGGTAACTCAAACGAACCATGAGGGACAGATAATTTCTCACCAACGTATCTAGGAAAGTCGCTCAATGTACCCCTGTACCCTAGCGCATCTATGCGCTTCCCTTCCTTATCTGTGGACTGATAACGGGGTTCTCCTCCTTTAGCCTGCTCTGTCACAGCTTTGGCAATCAGGGAATTTGGTGCTGGATGGGTCACCAAATATTCATGCCCCATTCCGGGAACCGGGTACATTCTGAGTCTTAGGATCAACTATGGGTACTGTTGCAGGCTGACACCATATTTCCTTGTCCATAGGCTCCAACATCCCCCTCAGCCAGGGGAGTAGCCATATGTTCCTGCTGCCCCATAGCCCATGTTTTAAACAAGGTTCTTGTTTTACCCAAGGGTACCCCCTCCATAGAGGCCATCTGCACTAGGAGGTCCTTTAAGGAGCAGAAGTCCAATGGGGCCAAGAGACGAGAAGGACCCAATTTGGATGCTGGAGAAGCCTTCCTTGCAGGTGCTCTCCTGGCACTAGTCAGTCCTACTGCAGTAGAGCCTCCAGCACACCAGGCATCCCCAGTACACTGCCAATGGCATCCAGTGCCAAGAGGGGGTATCCCAGGGCCCTGCTCCAAGTCCTGGAGAAAATAGCCCAAGTGCAGTACCCCATATTGCTGCGTGGGTTTACGGACCTCAGGCACCTTCATAGCTAAGGGTCTTGGCACTGGTCCTCGAGGTCAGTTCAGTCGGTGCTGAGGGATCCCCGGGAACCAGTCTCAACAGATTCTACGTTGGTACCGAAGAGTGCATTGGGAGAAGCTGCCTTGGTGCCAAAGGGGTAAGGCCTGGCAGGTGCACATCAAGTACCCGGGCCACAGAATGCTTGATGAGTGGGGTCAAGAGGTACACTAGCGGAACAAGTGCCTCCCGAGTGTTGGTGGCAAGGGACGGCTCCCCTGGGTCAAGAAAGCCCTTCTGGCCACCTGGCAGCACAACTCTGATGACACTGTCCTAGGCTGGTAAGACTTCCAGCAAAAATTTGGGAATTGAGTCCTCTTTCGCTGATGCTTCTTTTTACACCGATCTGGAGAATGCACTCAGTATGGAGGGGTGCACATGGATGATCTTCCTCAACACAAGGGGAGATGGTCCAAGTCAGGCAAAATATGGGGTGCGTTTGGGCTCTGTGGGGTCCATGCCGGCTTCAACCCCTTTGGTACCAAGCCAATCTGGGCCTGATGGTGCCACCTCTGTCAGGGCATGGGTCAGAGTGGAAGGTTGTGAGGGGTGCTCACAGTGAGCCTCCAAGTCCGACAGTCTCAGGACCTGCTGTATGACGGACATAGCCCTGACTGCAAGGTGCTCCAGTAGCCGGTGGGCTCTGTCTTTTTGAACATGGTGTCTGAACCCCCGACAAATCTCACATGCTGCAGTGTTCTGCTTGGGGTCTAGACAGGCACTGGTCACAGGTGTCAGAGTCCGGTATCTTCACCACACAGAGGGTGCAGTATCGGAAGTCCTTCGATCCATCCATAATTGCTGCTTGTATTGCTACCGAACTGGAAAGAAATGAACTGAAGAGGATGCTTGGGGTGGGGCTATATATATACGCACTAAGGGAGTGATGTCAGACCATTGGAAAATTAAAGAAAAAGTGCTTGCTATGATCCGAGTTCAGTGCTAGATGGCGCACCAATATCTATAGTGGGACTTGGTGAGAGGATAACAAAGAAGAAACTCACTTATTTTCTATTCTAGCTGGAAATTGTTTTTTCTTCAGATACCACCAGCAAATGCCAACAAGCAACACTAATAGTGGTTTGACTGAGTAGAACACACAGCTATTCGAAAATATAAATCGTAAGATTTTTAAGGAAGTGCATAGCCAGCATACAAGGCCTTCAGTCTGAAATGAACACAGACAACAGAATTTACTTACACACACGTTGAGCAAACCTGTAGCCTTATTCTGGCTTGAATCCTGTAAGAACTCTTAGCAATGAGTAATGGGAAGAGCCATTACTTGGAGGAGTAACAGCTAGGAAATTCCAGTGTGCTGGAATGAATGCAACTGCAGGCTGTGATACCTAGGGCAACAAATTTAAGGTGAACTCCACCCCACTCCATCCTGGGGGTGGGGGGAAAACACCACCAGTTCTTGATGTATCTTGTATGGGAAGAGTAGGTAGTTCAATGTATTTTTCAAATTAATGCAATTACATTGTCTACCTAAAATTTTCCCTCGTTTGAAGTAGATTTTTCTTCACTCAAATTTAAACATTCCATAACTTTGAAAAAATATTTATGTAACCCATATCAAAGAAAATTGTCTGTTCACCTCTAAGACAACAGAAGCAGCATTAATTGCACTGTTCAGGTCCTCTGCACAGGCGAACTTGTATGTGTGTAAATGTTACACATACTTAATTTCAAATAACTTATGGACAACGTGAGAGAGTAATCATCATAAAATAAATACCTTCCTAGCATTTCTTCTATTGATCAGCTGAACACGTTCTTCTCCTGTGAGACTATTAACATCCAGTTTGTTAGGATTCCGGCAGCGATGCCTTTTTTGTTTGGGCCTCCCATCATGAAGTTGCATTCTCTGTTGTAGAGGAATTTATTAAATGGATTACCAAATCTTAGTCTACTGTTAAGGCTGCAGTTGTTTATTCTTATAAACCACTCGATTATTTAAAAATCCAATCAATCCAATCATTTAATATTTTCAGCATCACAAGTAATCCTACCTGGTAGCAACTGTTGTCTCATTGTCTGAAAATTTAAGAGTGTTTGAATAAAAACACTGCTACAGAACTTGAGACTGTAGCTTTCGATTTATAAAATGCATAAAGACATTAAACTTCTGTTCTGTACAGGTTTATGTTTAACCAACACCAACCTGGGGTAGCAGCTGAGAATATCATCCGTTCTGCAAGTGGCATTACCATACAAATAAAATTAAAGATTCCTATGGCGTTTATCCTCTTGCACAAAACTGTGGATGTATAGTTATCTTTTGCAACTAATAACATTAACACATATGTATATATGAACATGTATATATTAATTTAAGGATTTATTTTTACATGAAGTGAGTAAACACATTATTATAAAGTATCTTTAATAAGCCAATTATTTCATTTTTAGTTATTAAACGCTGGTGTCAGAGAGGATAGCAAACAACATTATCTGGGGATAAAGGAAAAGCATCACAACATCCTACCCCACATGCACGCTTCTCTGAAGAAAGTTGAGAACAAAAAAAAAAGAAGAAAAAAGAAAATCAGTGGCAGACAATTTTTCCCCCCAGATGGTGGTATTTGTGCTTATTAATAATATAAATTCAATATACAGAGGTAGAATGAAGCTGATTACTTAAGGTTAAAAGAAGAGTTGGAAAGTACTCACAGGAATAAAAGCTCCTAAGTCTTCAACATAACAAGGATGCTCTTTTAGCCATTTTTCTAAATCCTTCCTTTTTGGTGCATCATCACCTGCAAGCCTTGTTCCATCTTTCAAGTTAATGACCGGAACTGGGCTTTCTGCATCAAGTAGTCCTTGGGACTGAGAATAATTAAGTGTTGGGTTTATCCCTGGAGCAACCTGAGAGGCATTAATGCCTGGACCAACCTGTAGAAATACACAGTATTCAGATAAATATCCAAGGTACAATAATACGTTTTGTAAGATTTCTTAACCTGGAAAAAGTGATGCAAACACAATGATTTCATATATGATATCATCTACTAAAAGGCCCTGACCCTGCAAAGACTTCAAGCATGCAAACAGTTAACAAGAACATTTAAGTCTAAAGAATCCAAGTGAAGGGATTAGGGAGAAGTGCCACCAAAGGTGGCCTCCAATTTAGTTGTTAACAGTTAATAAGTTTTTTGAATAAGTGCATGTTAAATATGCAATTAACAGTTGCATGGATTTTAAACTAATACTGAGAAATTTGAAAGAACATACTGTGTGCTAAAGTTCTTCAATAATTTATTCCTTTCTCTACATATTATAATGATACTTGACATTCACAGTAAAAATAGTAGGGATGGGCGAACACGGTTCGCAAGTTCGGATCGAACTCGACCAGTTTGGTCGACCGAACCGAACTTCCGAGCCAAACATGATTTTTGAACTGAACCAAATTTCCGAACTCGGTTCTGTTCGCCCATCCCTATAAGATAATATTCCATTTAGTTCAATGGGGTTTGAATTTCTAAACTCTGTTCGGAAGTTCGGACCGAACTCGAATAGTTTGGTCGACTGAACTGAACTTCTGAACCGAACTCGATTTTTGAACTGAACCGAATTTCCAAACTCGGTTCTGTTTGCCCATCCCTAAAAAATACAGCTTCTATTTTGAACACGCACTCAGATTTACTTACATGATTAGGTGGCTTATTTCTATTTATGAAGAGGATGTCAACTCCATCGACATTCTTTCTCCTTCCTCGTCTCTTTTTCACTACAGGCTGGTTGTCAGCAATCACTCCATTAGCACTGGCTGTTAACTGACTGGAAGTACCTAATCAAATTAATAGTGCAATACAATTAATGAGTCTAGCACAACTGCTGTCTATGATCAGGAACACATTAATTAAAAGATTAAATGAGTGCAGAGACAATCTGCATGAAGGAAAAATCTAAGTGATAGAGAAGCGTGCCATCCATTGGTTTTGTCCTCTCCATCATCTCAAGGAAGTCATGTTAATTCTCACTGGCTAAGTTTCATTTTCTAGTAAATAATTAGGCCTTACCCACGAGATATTAGGCTTCACCCACTTTCCAGTCTACATCCTAATATGTGCACCAGTATCGTCAGTGATGTTAGCAGGACTCTGCTTTAAACACAAGTAGTGCCATACCAACGGTCCATTGAGCCCAGCATCCTGTTTCTGACAGTGGCCAATCTCAGTCGCTTGGGAGAAGTATCCAAGTTGACAGTGCTGGATTTCTCAACCCTGTCAATCGATATTGTAAATAGAAGTATCCAGTTCACAGGGCTGGATTTCTCAACTCTGTCAATCGTTATTGTAAATGTGCATAAAAAGGTGGATTAGTGCTTTCGCACATACACAAAAACGTGCAAGATTTGCAATTGCATGTTCTCTCCCAGCCTTGTAAGGATGCTTTTAGCGTGAAAGCGAGCTAAGAATCTATACCCTGCCCCACCCCCCCATTAGTTTAATGGTTTCATTGTTTGCTATGAAAACAAAAGTGATTGGTTTTCAATAGAAAAGTGCTGCAAAGACAGAAGGGAAAGGCCCAACTCGCCTATTTGTCACACAAAATATTAATCAATTTCAATTTATTGCGTAGCCATATGGCCATTGCAAAAACATACAAATGGTACAAACCACAAACAAAACATGTAATACAATCATAACAAAAATAAAACCTATAAATGAAATAAAATAAAATAAAATAGAGCTCCAACAAGGGATAAAATTAATATAAAGATCCAACCTAAAATAATCGGTCCCCAAGGGCTTCACAGCTCATTTCAGTTCTTAGAGCACTTATCTGCCTCTAATTTAAAGGTGAATATGGCCAATCTCCGTACTATTGTCGGATCGTGCTGTTGGAGCAGCCAAATTACTTTTTCTTTTGAGGAAAAATGGCAAGAGATGTCCTTCTCACAGGGGATGTATTGGTCCCTATACTTCTGGGTCAGAGAACACTCACATAGTGAACAGTATCCTCCACTACATTCCAATCACACAAGCCAAGTCTCTGGTCTTTGGGAACTTCCTCCCTCCTTCCCCTAGTCATTGCCAACGGCATTTGTTCAGTTCTTAATCTAGACAAAGCCTTAACCAAAGGGCATTCCAAATCTAGTTTTAAATAACTTTCCACACCCAGGTGAACCTTCTATAATTGATACAGGGGTGCCATCCTAGACCAATGTACAGCAGCCATATCCTCCTGCCAGGAAATATCCTCCAGCCTCTGGGAGACCAGGGCTCTCCCTCTCTCTCTCTGTAACCAATCTTTCATTGGTATTAAGAGGTAGTCCAACCCTATTCTATGTAAAGTAGAATTAACATATCTTAGTCAGGGGGATTGCCTAACAGCAGATCCACTCATGTCCTCTAGCAAATACAGTTTCACATATTTTAATGGGGACGCAGTCATTATCTTAAACCAGTATCTCAGAATTCTAATAGCCGAAGTTGTTTTCACATTAAGCAATCGAGTTTACAACCTCAAAAAGGTCACAGGAGTAGCTTGAGGGAGCCCCAAAAGGTGGAAGAGAAACTTATTTTGAGGGACATTGATAGAATTCACCGCCGCCCAGCCCCAGACCTCTGCACCATAAAACAATTGGGCAGTCACTTTTGCCTTATAGACCTTGATGGTATTAAACAATGGTTTCCTAGCATAAGTGCTATGGAACTTCATTATAGCTGATGTGGTCTGCATTGCCTTTATTTTGGCCTCTCTATAATGATACTTCCAGCCCAATGATGGGCTCAAAGTAAGGTCCAGGTAACGATATTCTCGAGCCTCTTGGAGTTTGGTCCCCCCTAGATACCACAAGAAGGGCATGGACCTACTCCAATTTACAATGTTGGTTTTTCCCATGGTTTATCACAAGTTTATTCTCTGAGCACAACACGGAAAACTTCAACAGTGCTCTCACCAATAGGTGTCCTTGCCAAAATCATGACATCATCTGCAAAAGCTAGGACCCCCACCGGTGTATTCAACAGGTGGGGAGGATGAAAATCAGGGCTCTGCATGGCAACAAGCATCTCATCTATGTAGAGATTAAACAAGGTAGGAGCCAAAACACAACCCTGTCGAACCCCCCCTATGTATAAAAAAATTATCTATGAGTTCTCCATTGGGCACATACTGTACCTGAGCCCAATTGTTGTGGTGAAGTTCAACAATTAGGTTAAGGAGAGGGACGTCCAGCCCAAACCTTGAAAGTTGGGCCCAAAGGAGGCCTCTGTCCAAGAAGTTGAACGTGGCTTTGAGATCTATACAGGCTACATACAAACAGCCCTTTGTAGTCTTTGTATATTTATGGACTAGATATTGGAAAGTAAACAGATGATCAATTGCTCACCTTTCCTTCCTGAAGCCAGGTTAGGCTTCAGAGAGAGGCCTAAAATCTTCTATCCATCTTTTCAGATGACCCAAGCAATGCCTCCCTAAGATTTTCCTGGAAACATTTAAAAGGCTAATAGGGCGATATGATACTAGAAGATCCCTAACACACAAAATATTGAACTGAAAAAATAAATAAAAGAAGGGAGGTTTAAAAGAACTTTCCGGCAACTAAATGGCACTCACCACCAAATAGAACCAATTTAAAGAAAATTACCTCAGTGTTGGCTCCCTACTCATGAACCTGGTAGCCATTCTACTAAAGCCAGCCACTACCTATTACTGGCAACAGGATTAAAGGAAATGGCAGGAACTTTCAATGCAGACTAGACTTCCAAAGATTTAAAACACAAGTACAAAAATAAAATAAAAAACCCATACCCTCTTAAAACCCAAGTATTGCAAGAGACAAATTATTAGTTTTAATGTTTTTATTGCTTTAAGGATCCAAGATGCCTAGGATCTTAAGAGTTTGATAAAAACATGATCAATGCACTGGGGTCACGATTCCCACTGCTGCTGCTGGGGCCCCCAAGACATCTCCCCCACCATGGACTTTTGCCATCAGCAGGCTCCTTGGAGGCTGCTTCCAGGGGAGAGGGAAGGATAGAGTCCAATGCAGGCACTGTGCCAGATGCCCCAACCTCCCAGAAGGCCTCTACCAGCTACTTTAGCCTTTAAAGCAGGTGGGTACATCCAGGGGTGGGCACCCAGTATGGCACGGATGAAGGGCAACACTGAAGGGTGTCCTTTAGCATTCCCCTTCAGCAATGACAGAGGCTGTGTCACAGAGCAGTTGGGCTAAGGGGTATTGTAATTGGTTTGTTTGGTAAATAGGACTGATTTGTGGGATTGGGTGGTTGGATGGGGTTTGGGTACAACCATAACACCTCACTGAGGGAAGATACTCCCATGGGTTAGAGATGGGGGATTGGGTGATGGTGGGGACTGTCATGTGGGAGACGCATGATAGTGGGAGCGGGTGGAGCGCTTGATATTGGGGTGGTTTAAATTTGTACCTGCATGCAATTTTTATGGTATACACTGGGGCTGTTTACAGGGTGGGGTGCAGGAGGTTGTAGAGATGGATTGGGGAATCCTTTTTTGTATTTTGACTTTATTTTCTGTTAGCTGCCCTAAGTCCTTATAGAAGAAGGGGGGATAAACCGAAAGATGATAATTATTAATACAAATAGTTAAAGAAAATTGGGTTCTTACCTTGAGAATTTTTCTTCTGCAGGGGTGCTCCTGAATGCCCAGCTCAATATAATGAGGTAGATCCCCGCCACTTCCAGTAGGAGGCAGACTTGCAAATTTTTTGGAGCATGGTTAGACGGGATCTAGCCCTTGCAGCTCCAGGTGTTAGTAAAGCCGAAGCTCACCCTCACATTAAAAAAAAGAACAAATCCCTTAACTACTAAGCAAAAAACAACAAATCCTAAGAGCTGTATGCCAACTCATTGAACTATCTTTTTGGATAGATAGCTGGCTGTCCAGGAGGACCCCTGAAGAAGGAAAATTCTCACGGTAAGAACCCTATTTTCCATTCTCTCAGGGGATCCTCCTGGATGGGCAGCTCAATACAATGGGGATGTACCACTTGAAACACACCCAGGGCGGACAAGAAGATTTGAATAAAGCTCACTAACAGTAGCAAACAAGGTACCAACTTCCTTAAAAGGTAGAAGTTACAGAACAACCTGATGCACTCACCTTCCAAAAGCCACTTCAGCTGACTCTTGAAGATGAATTCTATAGTGCCTGGTGAAGGTATGCACCAGGTCGTGGCCTTACAAATTTCTGCATAAGGGGCCTGAGTATGAAAAGCTTGGGTCACTGCTGCACTATGTAGAGAAACCACCCCCTTCAGGGGAACCTTACTGATTGCCCTATATGCTTCAGCTATACAATTCTTAAGCTACTTGGTAATAATGGCTTAAGACCTACAGTCCCCTCCGGGGGGCTGCCTGCAAACAACGACGACTTCCTGAAGGAGGCAGTCCTAGCTATGTACATCTTTACAGCTCCCTCACGTGCAGCCATGTGCCACCTCCTTTCCTGAGGATGCAATGGTTTTGGGAAGAAAGATGGTAGCACAATTTCCTGTTCTCTATGAAAAGTTGAGTACACTTTAGGACAAAAAGCAGGGTCCAGCCACAGGACCACCGAGCTGTCTCTAAAAACACAAAAGGGAGGATCAATTGACAAATCACTCAATTCTGAAATCCTATGAACAAGAGTAAAAAGGCTACTTTTAGTGATAAATAAAACAGAAAAACTTCCCTAATCAGCTCAAAGGGTACGTCTATGAATGCCTTCAAAACTAAATTAAGATCCCAGGTGGGAAAATGATGCATGACTGGCTGTGAAGTAGATCTAGTCACCTTTAAAAAGCACGGTACATAAGGAAGTCATGACACCATAGATCCCTTAACATAAGAAAGCACGCTGCCAACTGCTGCCACCTGTCTTGCAAGGGTACTACGTCTAAGCTGGGTAAGCCCTTTGTCTAAACCTTCCTGGAGGAAATCCAAGAGTGTACTAATCCTAGCCTTGAGTGGTCGAACCTGCTTCTGACTAGACTACCTGGCAAACAGCCTCTATGTAGACTGGTAAATACGCCGCATGGAGGGTTTACGAAAATGCACGAGAGTATCTAACACTGCTCTAGAATACCCCTTCTTTCTCAAAGCTCCCTGCTCAACCTCCAGGCTGTAAGCCTGAGTAACTCGGGTGTTTCATACCAATCGGGTCCTGTGAGAGCAGGTCTGGCAGTACAGGTAAGGACAGAGGAGGAACTATGTTCTACTGCAGCAGATCTAAACACCGTCTTCTCGGACAATGTGGTGCTACCAGGATCACTTGTGCTCGCTTCCCAGCGTAGTTTGGCCAACGTCCTGGAAAGCGTAGACCAGACCCTTCCAGCCATGGCTGGTTCAGAGCATCCAGTGCTACTGCTCTCAGATCTGAGAGCCTTGTCATGTATTTGTCCACCTGTTTGTTGACTCTGGATACAAAGAGATCTATTACGGGTTCTCCAAAAGGTGTCTACTACTAGCTGGAATGCTGTCTTGATGAGCGATCACTCTCCTGGGTCCACAGTCTTCCAACTCAACCAATCTGCCCGAACACTGGATGTGCCTTTGATATGTAATGCTGACAGCAACTTTAGGTGTAGCTTTGCCCATCCGATCATCATGGCTGCTCGGTGATGGAGTGACTCTGATCGCAAACTGCCTTGGTAGTTAAGCTTTTGCCGCTACATTGTCCATATACACCAAGACATGAGGCCCCTCGATCTCTGGAACCAACTTGAAAATTGCCAGATAGATCACTCTGAGTTCAAGTCAATTGATGTGATGATCTCTCCCCCAGGGGGACCATCTGCCTTGCACCACTTTCTGACATAGATGTGCCCCCTTCCCCCCATCTGTACAGGCTAACATCGGTCATCAGTGTGACCTGGTCTAGTTCCTCCATCAGCAACCCCTGCGGAGAGCGATCCTGCTTCATCCACCACAGAAAGGAGTTCTTGACACTTTGAGGAACCTGCAACCAAGGGTTCAGCCCGAGTGAGCTGATCCTGGAAGGGTTGAAGAAGTTGCTGTAGCAGTCGCATGTGAAATCGGACCCATGGCAGGAACTGCGTGCACGAGATTATGAGGCTTAGTCAACAGCCTCACCAGGGTTTTGAGCTTGGACAGGGTCTGGTTCTGGATCTGGAAAATTAGTTGCTGAAGTTTCACCTGTCTCTGTTCCAGTATGAATATTCTGTTTTCGAGGGTGTTTAACACCACCTCCGGGTGTTCCAGTGATTGCATGGGAATCAGGTAACTCTTCTTTAGATTCACCACAAACCTGTGGCACTGTTGGTACTGGAGTCCCCTGTCCAGGTCTCGCAAAGCTCTGTCCTTGGACAGAGACATGATCAAGATATCATCCAGGTACGGGTGCAGAATTCCCTCCCCCCAGAAGTTTGCTATGATCCATATTAGCACCTTTGTGAACGTCCTCAGGGAGGATGCCAGGCTGAATGTTAGTGTTGCATACTGCCAGTGCTGGTTGGTGTATGTGAAACAAAGCCACTTCCTGTGTTTCTGACAAATATGAACAGGCAGGTAAGCCTCCTTTAGATCGAATGAGGTCATCAATTTGTCCTTCGCAATAGCCAGGTGGATGGATTGGAGAGTCTCTATCCTTTGAGCATGTACGCGCTGGTTCATACGTTTGAGTTCAAGTACTGCATGCCACTTGTCCAATTTTCTGGGGATCAGGAATAATAGAGACTACAGGCCTAAATCTTCCTCCCCTTACAGGCCTAAACTTTCCTCCCCTGGCTCTATTGCTTGGATTTGTCAGAGTCTGGCTCTCTCAACTAGTATCACCTTGTCTTTTTCCTGTTGCCTGGAGACCAAGGATACAAAACAAAAGTTCACCGGTGGTCTGGCAAATTCTATTGCGTAGCCTGACCGAACTATTTGTAGCACCCACGCCTCTGAGACTGACTCTTGCCATTTTCTGAAGAAGAGTAGTCTGCCCTCTAGGGTCATGGGATCTCCCAGGAGCAGAGGCAAGTCATGCATCCAATTTGGGGTGATTTGCCCCCGCTCCCTGCTTAGAGTGGGCTGATCCACCTGCACCCCTCTGCCTGTACCATCTTGGCTTGCCTCTGGAATGTGCCCCTGTATTTGAGCAGTAAAGGAAAATTTGGTTCACTTACCTTGATGAATTTTCCTTTTCTTTCCTGGGGAGGCAGGCAGGCAGCCCTGAATCTGGGTTAGCTCCTCCCTTCCACTTTGAAGGCAGGAACCCAAAAGCTGATTGGTGGCTGAGCCTGCGGGAGGAGCTAACCCCGGCCCAACTGGCCAGAAACATTCAACTGTCCAAACAAATGATTTTTTTCCAATTATTCAAAAAAAACAGAACTAAAGAGAACTCCCCTCGGTTCCATTGCCTCGAGACTAAAGTCGAAAAGAGGAAAAGAGAGAGAATGACCCAATATACAGAGGGAAACAACTCTCCTGACTCCTATCTATGATTGACCTAATCCAGAGAGGAGGCAGCAACCCGAGGGGTTGTCTGCCTCTCCAGGAGACAAAAGGAAAATTCACCAAGGTAAGTGAACCAAACTTTCCTTTCTCCCTCTCCTGTGGAGGCAGGCAGCCCTGAATCTGGAAATTGCCACAGCAGTATCCCCCTAAATGGGTGGGCCACAAACATAGGCTCAAACCAACCCGCCTCCTCTCAGGATCAAAGACCTCCTGTGCTTAGGCCAAAACCCTCTGAAGCACCCTATGGCTGAAAGCCGCTCTAGCTGAGGCCCAAGTGTTGATCTTGTAGTGGCAAGTGAAAGTGCATATGGAAGAACAACACGCCACCCTACAGACCTCCTCAACCGAGGCCCCCTGAAGAAGGGCCGTATTAGTCACAGCACTTCTCAGGGAGTGTGCCGGATAAGACCTCCGGAATTCCAGCCTCCAGCACTTGACATCCCTGCACCTTGGCTCATTTCTGGAAAGCTTGCCAGGCTGTGTTATACACTCTTGTTAGTAGATGGTCTGGGAGCCACCAGTAGGGTCTCCTGAACCCTATCGGAGTAACCAAAGTATCTTAGGTGTCAGCATTCAACTTCCAGGCTGTTAGACTTAGACCCTCTGGTCCCTGGTAGTGAACTGGGCACTGCTTGAACAATTCTTCTTGGAGTGGGAGAGGAAACCTCGGGGCTGTCTGCAGTTCCCTGATAGTGGAGAATCAGTGTCTTCACGGCCATCTTGGAACAATCAAGATCGCCTGCGCCTTCTGACCTTGGAAGGACCAAGGGAAATAACCCCAGTGGGGGAAAGCATACAACAGCCCTTTTGGCCATGGTGACTCTACCGTGTTGATTCCCATTACCAGTGGGTCATGATGTCTTGCAAAGTACATCTTGACCTTGTGATTCCCCGCAGACACGAATAAGTTGACTACTGGTCTTCCCCATAACGACACTATCTGCAGAAACTCCTCCATGTTCAGCTCCCACTCCTCCGGGTCCACGGTGCTCCGACTGAGCCTGTCGACTTACATGCTGTGTATCCCCTTGACATGCTTCACCCTCAAGGACAGCAGTTTCTCCTCTGCCCAGGAGAGAAGGAAGCTCGCTTCCTTCATTAGGGGTGTGGACCTGGTGCCTCCCTGGCAGTTCACCTATGCCATCGCTCTCACGCGGATGGTCAGTATCTTAAATATATGAAAGTAGTACCTTTAATATATGAACGAAGTTCAACCACATGTGGCTTA
The DNA here is from genome assembly GCA_003113815.1 of Sphenodon punctatus. Lineage (NCBI taxonomy): Eukaryota > Metazoa > Chordata > Lepidosauria > Sphenodontia > Sphenodontidae > Sphenodon > Sphenodon punctatus. The sequence goes on from QEPC01013661.1 coordinate 256,952, forward strand.
AGAAAATAATCAACATATTTAGACAAGGGCTCTAAAATAGAATCATTTCCTGAAACAATGGGTCTGCCAGGGGGTGGACTAATTCCCTTATGCATTTTTGGGAGAACATAGAACAAAGGTGTGTGGGGTTTATCATCATATAAAAAAATCATACTTTGTTTCAGTGATAGACCCCATACATAAACCTTCATTATAAACTATCTTTAATTAATTTCTGCAACTGACTAGTTGGATCACAGGGACATCGCTCATAAAAAGTAGAATCTTCTAATTGTCTTTGAATCTCTCCTATACAATAGGATTTATTCATAATAACTATAGCCCTTCCTTCATCCGCTGGCTTAATTGCAATATTTTTATCTGCATTTAATCTAGATAATGCCTTATGCTCTACTCTTGAAAAATTCTGCCAACTTTTATGACATCTACTTTCATGTTTATCTAGATCTCTGAGTAATTGTTTCTCGAAGACTGAAATTTCGGAGCACATAAATTCCGAAGCTGAAAAATGACTTTTGGGTCTCAATAAAGATGTACTATTTTTTTCCTAAGGGATTATTTTGAAATAAAAATTGCAATTTCAATTTGCGCACAAATTGAAAGATTTCGAACCTTGCTTGAAATTGATCATATCGGGGGGTTGGAACAAAATAAAGTCCTTTGTTAAGGAACAATTTCCACAGCATCCAATTTCCTATTTAATAAATTCACTATCAAATCATTTTCTTGTATTCTGGATTGGGCTTCCATTGCCTGTAAGGATGGGATCTCCTTTGGTTTCTTAGGATTCCTGGGGTTTTCCTTTTGGTAGATTCTGAAAAACTTTTCCTCTCAAAATTCTCCCCCTTACTGAACTCTCCATCTGAATTCTGTTCAAAACTATGTTCTACACTGGATTTTTCACCACAGGAGGAATCCCTGGATGCAAAAGATAATTTTTTTGGAGTTGTACTGTTTATTCTCTTTATTCTTATTAAGCCAGAGATACACTCGATTTGACATTTTACAACATGTGCCTCTTCACATGTAGTATATGTAATACAATGTCCCTGCAAAAAATTGTATATAGGGCAAACTACAAGGAAACTTAACATCAGGATAAGTGAGCATAAAAGCAATATTAAAAATTAAGAGAAGGAGCACCTTTAGTGAATCATTTCCAAGCTGCAGATCATAAACATATTGATTTTGTCATCTGGGCATTAGAACACATGAGCTATAAAGTTCACGATAGAGAAATTGCAATGCTTAGGAGAGAAACTCAGTGGATTTTTAAAATGACAACAATGATTCCAGATGGCCTTAATGAAGACAGATTTCAATTGTTTCAGCTGAATATGTGTAAAATCTCTTTTGTATCATTCAAGGATTCAGATCCAAACATATTAGGCACCCCTGTAAGGAAACCTTTACACAGTTAGCACACATAGGGTATTTTCAGATGTTACGAGATCACGCTCAACCACAGTGAACCACGCTCAATCCCGCGGCGGGGCCAAAGGGCCTTGAACGTCTGTTCGGTGCACGCCAGATGTTCATCATGCTCAATACCCACATGGGGTCAATTTCAACCACGCTTCCCGAGGTAGCCGGGGGAATATCCCGGGAAGCGTGGTCAAACAGACCCCCACCAGGAACCAAGGAAAAGTAACGTCTGGACGCCAATCCCCGGGCGGAACCAAAGGAAACGAGCCCCAGCCGGGGACAACGCACGCAGCGTCGCTGCCGAGCAACCAGCAACAACACAACCACCGGAGGAAGATTTAAAGCGAAATCAGCAGCAAGCAAGCGTGGCGGGATGGAGCGAGGAGAGAGGCGGAAGAGAGCGGAGGCAGAGAAAGCGACACTGGCGGTGGAGGAGGCGGAGGCAGGGGCAGCGATGGAGGTGGAGGGGGCAAAGGCGGCGGAGGGGGGCACAGGGGTGCACCCGACCAGGGTAGCGGCCCAGGGACAACACCCACAGCCTCAGGAAGGACGCGACACCCCGGGGACAGCAGCTGGAAAGGGGCCGGAGGAGGCACCCCGGAAAAGGGTACGGGGAACCAAGAGGAGGGGAACAGGGGGCACTGGG
>QEPC01013661.1:267441-332000 GCA_003113815.1 Sphenodon punctatus
GGCGTCACTTCCTGAAACTCCCCCCACAAAGCTGGACCAGACGGGGCCTCCATCACCTCACGCTCTCCCCCTACTGCCCCCAATCCAGTGTCAAAGTCGCTCTGAATCCGAGTGATCTTGTTTGCGAAGTAGGTGTGAAACTCCTCAAAGCGGGCCTGGGACAAGTCCCCGTCCAGGCAGAGGGAGGCCGGACTGACCAGCCCCCGCACCACCTGAAACAGCTCTGCTGGGCGTGACTTCGCAGACGCTATGAGGACAGCAAGGAACTCCTTCCTTGCTGTCCTCACAGCCGCAACATAGGACTGCAAATGGGCCCTATGGAGAAGTCGGTCGGAGTCAGATCGAGTCCGACGCCAGCGTCGCTCCAGCCTCCTCGTTTCATACACCGCAGTCCCTCGGTAAACCAAGGGGCCCTGCGGTGACGGGACCGAGGCAGAGGGCGTCTCGGAGCCACCCTGTCAATGGCCTCCTCCAGCAAGCTGTTCCAACACTACACCGGCTCATGGACAGAGTGACTGTCCAGGTCGAAGGTTAATTTCTTCAGGACCTCTTGGAACCACTGGGGTTCCATCAGCCTCCGAGGGCAGACCATCCTAACTGGCCCTTTCCCCTTCTGGAGGGGGTGCGCTGAGAGACTGGCCTGAAGGAGATAATAGTCTGTCCATAACAAGCGCACCGCCCTAACCTCCCCCACCACTGGACCCCCGTCTCAAGGCCAGAACCGAAGATCAGGTCAAGGGTATGCCCCGCCATGTGGGTCGGACAGATAACCTCCTGGGACAAATCCATGCTTGCCATAGCGGCCATGAATTCTTGCTCCCCTCCCACAAGGCCGGCGTCGGCATGAATGTTGAAGTCCCCCAGAACCAAAGGTCCTAGAGGAGCCCAGCACCACCTCCAAGGCCAGCTCTGCTAGAGTGGTAAGGGATGCCGCCAGACAGGAAGGGGCCCGGTATACCAGCAGCACCCCTAGCTTGCCCCCAGCCAAATTGACCACCACATGGAGGGCCTCAATACCCGCAATCTCCTGAACTGGATACCTCCTAACAGGCCAGTGCTCTCTAAAAATAATCGCTACACCACCTCCCTGGCCATCAGTGCGGGGCTGATGCTGCACGGCATACCCGGCCGGAACGAGATCGGCCAAAGTTGGACTGGTCAACTCGTCCAGTCAGGTCTCCGTAATACATGTGAGGTCCACGACCCCATCCGAGATTACATCCTCGACAATTGGGGCCTTGTTAACAGCGGACCTCACATTTAGCAACAGCAGCCCCCCACGAGTGGACCTTGGACCCGGCTCCTCCCCCAACCCCAGCGGGGGGGGGGGGATGGCAAGCCACACCTCCTTCAGGTAGGTAGGCTTCCTTGAGGTCAACTGAGCCCCTCAGAATGCCCAGCAGGATGGACCTGAGTGTCTCCATTTTGAACCACCAGATCCTGAGATGTTTGTTTAAGCCTTTGAGGTCTATTATTTATTATTATTTATTAAGATTTATTGCATAGCCTATGGCCATAGCTCGACAAACAATACACAAAAAACACACACATCATTGTACATCAGTTCACATGAAAGCAAACATAGTTGCAAATAATCTAATCTGAACTAGAACAGCTCAAAGCACTTTCCACCCCCTCTGATGTCCTCGTCTAATAGCAATGAATTCCACTACCTTCAGGGAAGCATACCCAAAGACTATCATCCAATTTGACTGGCTAGTACTAATTGCCCACTATCTTCAGAGGTCTAAGATAGCTCTCGATTCCCCGTTCTTCTTTGGGATGGTGGAAAAGAATGAATAGACACTTGAGTGCCTCAGCTGCTGGGGAACTTCTTCGATGGCGCCTATATCTAGGAAGTGTTGGATTGCTGCTGACGTGTTTGTGCTTCAGTTCGTCCGTGAACCAGGGCACCTTCACAATCGAACTTCAAATTCTATCCAGTACCCATTCTTTACTGTGGCCCTCACTCACCAGTCTGTAACCGTCCCCCTATTAGCGCAGTGGTGGGTAAGCGGTGCCTCCTGTCAAAACGAGGGCTGGGTGGTCTTGTTACCTTTGGCATGATGTCTCGGGGCATTAGAAGCACTTGCCCCCCTTTTTGCCACCTCTGTCTGCCTCCCCTGAAGCCTCTGTGGTGAAAGGAAGACTGAAACTTGAAGGTTTGCCTCGGGTGGGGACGCCTTCTGCCCTACTTCCTCATTGAGTTGATGGACAGACCCTTTTCAGGCTCTGCAGTCATGGTTTTGGCCACTGACTCCCCAAAGGAACCACACACCCCTGAAAAGGGGGCACCTGTAAGGGCCATTTTAGCCTGAATGTCCATCATGGCCATGAAGGAAGCGGCTGCTGAGATCTTTTTCAACCCGTCTTTTGTCTCCTTGGATGTGGAGGAAGCCCCCACCACGTCCTTGATCCATAACACCATTGCCCTGGCAAAGGTAGAAACCGTGGCAACTGCCCTGCATGCCCTGGAAGCTGCTATAAAGTCCCTTCTCAGAAAGGCTTCAACTTCGGTCTAGAGGATCTTTAGGTGTACCTTCTCCATCCATGGGGAGGACAGAGGCTTTTGCCAAATCTGAGTCCTCTACATTCACCTTGGGAAGGACAAAGGCAGACAACTGGGCCTCTGGGAGGTAATAAAAGCAGCTACTAATGAATAAGAACCCTTAGGCCTTGTGAGCTGTTACCATTCTGCCTGTAAAAGCTTCATATAAAAGGGACAGGAGCGGTAAACCCATCCACTCTTGGGACACTGGAGGAAGAACCAGCATTTGGTGTAGTCTGCTAAATGCTCCTCCGAGGGAGGAGGCGCAGGTGGAGAGGGTGACGCTAGCCTAATTCTGGCTGCCACACCTTTAACTAGAGGCTCAAACATGTCTGAGTGAAAGAGGTGGGCGCCTGCCTTGCCAGATTCTCCTTCTCAAAGCACTCCCCCTCTTCCTTATTCTCCAATTCAGACCTAGGTCCGGAGGAGTTATCAGAGCCCTGGCCACCCTTGCGGGCTCCAGAGAGGTCCCAGAGGGGGAGCCTCCTCCTCCTCAAATTCCTTCCCCACTACTGAGGGGACAATGCTTAAGGAGGATCTGGAAAGTGGACCACCACCCTAGGAGATCAGCCAGCTCCCGGGCTCCCCTTGAAATCAATTGCTGCCCTAACCACTGGGCTATCATGGGGGGGGGGGAGAACATCTCCCCCATGGGACTGCTAAAAAAAGCCATTTGGGGAGGGAGATAGTGTGGGTTGCCATGCTCCCATGAGTGGGAATGACCTCGTACCATGGTGTAGGCTTACAGCTCGCCAGTTCCTGCGGCTCTGCCTGCTTTGAGAGTAGCAGCTGTGACTTGAGTGCCGATGGAAGGACCACCCATTAGAAGACCGGAAACTAGAGAAGCAGTGGCAACGTCTGCCGCCTTGGCCGCCATGGCAAGAGCGGCACCGAGCACGGGACCTGGTTCACCTCAATCTTCCCCTCCTCCAAGAGCCTGAGGAGGAGGACAAACTCAAGCCGCCAGAGCTGGAGGTGCTTCAGCTTCTCCCTTGGGGGCAGACCCTCGTGGGGGGAGGCCCGGGATTCAGTCCTCTTAATGGAGACCCGGAAAGAGGTGAGTGCATCCCGTGGACGTGTTTCTCCTCACTTAGCCGAGGTGGGAGGGACGAGGGGTGTCGCAGGCTCTGTATGGCCCACAGAGGGGCCGGGGGCAGGATTCCTGCCAGTTTGGGGAGAGGAGCTAGCCTCTTCCCCCCCCACCGCCTCCACTTAGAAACAGGTGGATCAGATTGGGGGGGGTGGCACCCCCACCCGGGACCTCCTCTGTAGATACCATGGTGGGGAGGATGCTGACACCCCTGATCCGCCTCAACCCTCACACTGCCCTCCAAAACAGGAGGGAGATTTGAGGGCAAGGAGCCTGCTCCTCGGTCCACAGAACCAACCCTTAGTGGGTAGTGGGAGAGATAGACTGCCCCCAGCCTAACACGGGGGAAAGCAAAAGAAAGAGAAGGCTAGAGAAAACAGGGTAGGAAAAAGAACCCGAGGATTAAATTCTCTTTGAGGTAAACTGAGAGGGTTTTACTCATGTAGAGGCAGGAACAGAACTGGGTGGCTGGGCTGGGGTTAGCTCCTCCCCCCGGCTCAGCCACCAATCAGCTTTTGGGTTCCTTCCTTCAAAGCAGAATGGAGGAGCTAACCCACATTCAGGGATGCCTGCTTGCACAGGAAAGGGAGAGATCTCCTAGTCCTTGTGATGCGTTTCCAGCGTTATAGGGATTAAAGGGCCGCTTTATGAAGAAGACTTTGCAGGGTTCGTTTTTTGGTTTTGTCTAAGTCCTCAGACAAACCCTTTTCCAAACAGACTCCAAATAGTTTTGATCTCTGGAAGGGTCCTGCTACCAAGGTATTCTTAGCTGCATGATCTTCTTTCCATGACCACAAACATAGGTGCCGGTGGGCTGCAATGTTTGAGGCTGCTCCCCTACCCGCCCAGCATAAAATGTCAGTGGAGAAGTCCGCTAAAAAGGAACAGGCCAACTGGATCCTGTTGGCTAGGATTCTGGTCATTCTGGGGGAAATGTTGGGGTTCCTATCTAATGGCACCTCCCCCAGGGTGCTGGAGCGGATGCCCCCAATCCCTCAGGGGTCCCCCCATGTTTGCTGGGGAGCCAGGCTGCTCTTCAGCTGATCCACTGGCAGCGCTGAGTTTAACGCTTTCTCTCCAGGCTTTGTTTACATTTCACTGTCTTCTGCTTCTGTCTCCCTGCAGAGCAGATGAGTCCTAGCTCTGGCAGGCAGTCAGAACTAACAGCTGTTATGTAAACAAAGCCTGCCGGGGAAGGAAAGATGGCTGCTTGTCAGTTACTGTGCAAGAGGAGGCAGGGGAGAGATAAATCTCTTCCTCCCCCTCCCTCTAGCTTTCCACTCACTGGCCAGAGGCCCAGAGGGAGGCAGGGACTTAGAGGACCACCCCAAGCCCCCAGGGAGCATGCGCTGGGTGCCAGCCCAGAAAAGCAATGCTTTCTGGGGGATTGGGGAGGTGCCAGGGGCTCCTTGGCTGGGTTTCTATGGAGAAACCCAGCCAATCAGCAAGGCCTAGGGGGCATTTCAGGGTGCCTTTTCTAGATGCTCTGGTCACTCCTGAGCTCTTCTTTCTCTCCCTGGCCCTATTACAGTGGGAGGAGGGAGGGAAAGTGCTCACTCGTCCTTCCTTCCTAAGTTCACTGGAGGGGAGGGGGAAGAGAGATAGAGCTCCCCCTCTCTTTTTTACAAAAGGGGAGGAGTCGGGGAGTTGTTTGGAGGGAAGAACAGCAGAAGCTGGTTCTCAGACTACAACCATCAGGACAACTCATCCTTTCAGAAACCTGATACATTTTGGAAAAACAAATTCCCTGCCCTGACCTCCTGTACATTATTTGCTTGTGCTTTCTTTTGTCCCTGCCGCCCAAGTCCCCTGGCCACGCATTGCAGACAGGGGTCATTTTGTAGGCCCAGTTGGAAGGGCTGTACTGCCTCACCATCTCTTCTTTAAAATATTTTCTTGGTCCTTGCTGTTTTTCACCTTGTGTGAGACCCTTTCACCCTAACTGACTGCTTTTGTTTTTTGGAGGGGTGAGGGTGTGCTTGGATGGAAAGGTTTCTAATTTTTCCTGCATTTCTCCTGCATTTTAAAACGGTCCCTTTGCAGTGCCAGTTTGGCTTTTCTGCTGCAAGAAGGTCACCATGCCACATGTTGGTTCACTAATGGCTAGTCTTTGCCTGAATGTTCCCTGTCTGGTTGCAGCACTGCCTTTTACCTTGCAAAAAAACTGTGTAGCATGTTTTGGGGCCTGGGGACAAGTGGAACTCAATGCTGCTTATTTTTTGGTGTGCTAAGGACTTCACATAATATTGTTGGCTTAAGAAGATTTGCTTTGCTCACTCTGCATGTGCACTGCTGGCTCCCCCTCTTCCTCTCCCAAGCATGTGCAAAGGTGGTGGCCCTTACTGGCCATGGCTACTCTTGGTTAAAATAGCCCCTTTGCTTTTTTCCACCTAAACTGTCTGCTTTCTTTTTTTTTAGCTGGGGGAGCCTGGGGGCTTGGATGGAAGGGTTTCTAATCTTTGCAGGAATATTCCCTGCATTTTAAAATGGCCCTTTTGCAGTGAGTTTGGGTTTTTTGCTGCAAGGTGGCCACCATGCCACATGTTAGTTCAGTAATAGCTAGTCTTTGCATGAATGTTCCCTGTCTGGTTGCAGCACTGCCTATTACATTGCAACAGAACTGTGTAGCATGTTTTGGGGGCGAGGGACAAGCGGAACTCAATGCTGCTGCTTTTCTGGTGTGCTAAGGGGACTTCACATAATACTGTGGGCTTATGATGGTTTGTGCTTGCTCATGCACACTGGTGGCTCCACCTACTGTTGGTCTGGCCCCACACTACTGGCTCCACCCCACGAGCCTTGGAACCCACCAGCCACTACTGTCCCTACCCCATGTGATCCAGCTCATCAGAGCTCAAGAGAGCTCTAGAGAAATAGGAGATGGTAGCCATGTTAATTACTGCAGTGATTTCCTCAAAGTTTCTCCTAAGGGTGACCTCAATCCCCTTATCTATTAGATAATTTGAAAAGCAGTCTCCTTCTGCTGGGAAGACTGACTTTCAGGTCAGAGAGGCCGCAGCTGCATCCACCTTAGGGGTGGCCAGTAACAGTTTCTTGTGCGGAGTATAAAGACTCCTGGGTTTTATTGAGTTTGTACACCCTTGTGGCCTGTTGCCACTCCTTTCTAATTTATTCCTTCATATGCTTTATCAAGACGCATCCCCATTATTCTTGGACTGCAGCCTCAGGATGAATTCACGCTTTGACTCCTCCCCTGGGGAGACGGAGGATCCCTGCTTAGACTTCTTTGCACTCAACCTCAGGGCTTTCAGAACCAAGACACATATTTGAACCCTGTACTTAACAGGGAACCTTTTGTGCGAGTCCTTTGAGGGCCTGAAGGGGCCTTTTGACACCTGGCTCTCCTCAACAGGAGACTGCTCCCCCTCCTCCTCCGAGGCATGATACTCCTCTGAATCTAATTCATCTGAGGCTTCCTTCTCCCTTGGGGATGGCCTACCCTTCTTTCCCCTCCATTTGCCCTGAGGAGGCTGATGGGGGGAGGGGGGGTCTGGCCTCCTGCTCTGAGGAGAGTTCTACCTCCTCTACAGAGAAGTAGTTGCTCCTTGCCTCTTCTGAGTCAGAGGCGGTGGCGGACTTCAAAAGCCACACTTTCTGTGCCCGTTTGGGGGCAGGGTGCTTGCATTTTCTGGCTGGTTTCGATTTCCCCTTGTCTTGGGTTTCCCAGGGGGCTGTTTGTGCTTGAGATCCTTTAGGAAGAGAAGGATCTCTTTTAATTTATTTTATATATTTATTTAAACTTTTATCTCACCCTTCCCTAAAAGGCTCAAGGCTTTCAAACATATAAAACACATAGAAAAGCATATTAAAAAATCCATCTAACAGTAAGAGACAAAAAACTCCCCAAACCCCCAACCCTCCCTGCAACCCCCACAAAACCCATCCAACACCACCTCTGCGTTTTCCACACCCAGCCCCCCCCCCCATATAACTCTACGCCCTCCCCCGCAAACCACCCACATCAGCAGGGAACACTTTTGCAGCTTCGGGCCCCTCTGGGTGCTCTACTGCTCCCGCTCTTCCTGAACGATCTGGAACTGGACCCCCGGGGTAAGGAAGAAGAACCTTCCTGTCCTAATGGCTGCCTAGAGGCCTTAGTGAATGGGGAGCACATCTGCGCTCCCTGGCACCGATAGCAGGCGGCCTTGGTTTCAGAGCAGCTCAGCCGAGTCACAAAACCAAAAAACAGAAAAACAAAACCAAAAAACTACTAGAACTCTTCCAAAAAGATGCTCTTTGGAACATCTTGCTGACTGAGACCATCAATCAAACTGCTCCTAGACATCCGCTTCCTGGATGTCGACGACGCAGGTCCCCGTGGTTTACAGAGGATCTGTGACGGATGAAGCAGGAAGGGCGGTGGTTAGAGCGATGGTGGCGCGGTACTCGCACTGAAGATACCCGATTGCAGCACAGAGCTAGTTTGAAAGGATATGCTGTAGTTGGTCGGGCAGCAAAGGCGGCTGTGGAGGCCCCACCTTGTCTAATTTCATGGAATCAATTTCAGTGGGTGTGCTCTACTGATGTGGCGGATGTCCTTGAAACGATTAGAGCCACCTGCTGTGAATTAGATCCATGCCCGTCAAGGCCTGCCGGGAGACGTTAGGGTCATTGCTGGCTGGGGTTGTCAATGCCTCCTTTAGTGAGGGTAGAATGCCTTAAAGTGGTGGTGGTGTGGATTCTGCTCAAGAAACCATCTCTTGACGTTGGCTCCCCTGCCAGCTATCGACCAGTCTCTAACCTTCCCTTTTTAGGAAAGGTTACTGAACAGGTGGTGGCTCAGCAACTTCAGGGGCATCTGGATCGGGTCAGTTTTCTGGAGCTCTCGTAGTCCGGTTTTTGCCCTGGGTTTGGCACTGAGACTGTGCTTGTGGCTTTGGTGGACGACCTGCACTGTGAATTAGATCAGGGCAAATTGTCTCTCTTGATTTTATTAGATCTGTCGGTAGCGTTTGATACCGTTGACTACAAGAAGTGGTGGCTCGCCTGCGGGACCAGGCCGGTGGGAGGAATTGTTCTTGAATTGTTCCGCTTATTCCTGGCCAGGAGAACTCAACGGATAGTTCTTGGGGAGTGTTCATCATCTGCCTGGGATCTCATGTGTGGAGTCCCGCAGGGTTCTATTCTGTCCCCGCTCCTGTACAACGTGTATATGCAGCCTTTGGGCGAGGGTGTGAGAGGGTTCGACGTATGATGTCATCAGTACACCATGATACCAAACTTTACCTCTCCTTTTCTGCAGACCCAGCAGTCTCGGTGCTTACCCGGTGTTTGGCGGCTGTGGGGGAATGGATGAGGATGAGTCGTCTGAAGTTGAATCCCGACAAGACAGAGGTGATGCTGGTGGATAGGGCTGAGCGGGTGGTGGCTCCTGTCATGGACGGGGTTTGCCCCCTTTAGCCACTCAGATCCGTAGTCTGAGGGTGCTCCTTGATTCACAGCTCCGCCTGGATTCCCAGGTGGCGGCTGTGACAAGAAGCGTTTTTCACCAGTTACATCTGGTGCGACGGCTACGGCTGTATGTCTCGGACTCTAACCTGGCCACTATTATCCATGCCTTCATTACCTCTAGATTGGACTACTGCAACGCACTCTACGTGGGGCTACCCTTGGTGACGGTCCAGAGACTGCAGCTGGTACAAAATGCGGCGGTCTGTCTCCTGACGGGGATGGGTCGTTGTGAGCACATTACACCAGTGCTCCGTCGTTCTCTGCACTGGCTGCCTATTGTCTTCCGAGCTCGATTCAAGGTGTTGGTGTTGACCTATAAAGCCCTAAACGAACTGGGCCCCGCTTTCCTGCTGGACCGCCTCATGCCCCGGGCCGTGCAGCGGTCCTTGCAGTCGGCCGGGGACTTCCAACTCAAGGTCCCCTGGGTGGCGATGATGAGGAGGGCATTCTTGGTGGCCATGCCTAGGCTATGGAATTTCCTCCCGTTGGAGGCCAGCGTGGCCCCAGACATCCCCTCTTTCCGAAGACAATGTAAGACCTGGCTGTTCCACCAGAGCTTTGGGGAGTGATATGGGTAGAGGAGATGGGGGAAGGGCTTTGGTATGCTTTTTAGTAATTTTATGTTTTTTAAATATTTAACTCAATACAATATTTATTTATTAAGCGTAGTCATAGGCCATTGCGTAGATCATACAAAGCATACATACAATACTATAAAGCAACTTACTAGTAACCTACCTAGTTTTAAAATATTTAGTTGTAATTTTAATTGTTGGTTTTATTGTGATTTTAAAATGTGAGCCTCCCTGAGCTGCTGTTGTGCAGGAGGATGCGGCATAAAATGCCACAAAATAAGTAAGTAAATAAATAAATAAATAAATAGGATCCTATGCTGGAGGGTTGGAAGACAACATCCTACGATAGTGGAGGCAGACTAACAACTGGACCTGGAGGGGCTAGATCCTGTCTGAGCATGCTCCAAAAAATTTGGAAGTCTGCCTCCTACTTGAAGTGGTGGGGATCTACCCTGTTTTATTGAGCTGGCCATCCAGGAGGATCCCCTGAGAGAAATCTCACACACTTCCACATCCACAAATATTACTGTTCGTGCATTACTAACATGCAATTATTTTTATTTATTTATTTATTTAAACTTTATATCCCGCCCCTCCTGAGGCGAACAACATTCATTAAAACAATATAAAATGTTTAAACAATTTAAAAATACAGTATGTGGAGAAAGCCCCCATCCCTGCCCCCACCCCTAGCCAAAAGCCTGACGGAACAGCCAGGTCTTACATATACGCCGAAACAGCAGGCGAGTGGGAGCCAGCCGAGCCTCCTCCAGAAGCGAATTCCACAGCACAGGGGCGACCACCGAAAAAGATCTAACATCGGTGGCCACCCGCCTCGCCTGGGGAACCTCCCAAAAGGCTCCCACAAACGATCTCAAGGGTCGCACAGGCACATGGGGAGTGAGGTGGTCCTGCAGATAAGCAGGGCCTAGGCCGCGAAGGGCTTTAAAGGATAAAACCTGGCCCAGTGCTTTATAGGTAGCCAGTGCAGAGCCCGGAGCACTGGTGTCATGTGCTCCCTGTGACCTGCCCCCGTCAGGAGACGGGCCATGGCATTCTGCACCAGCTTCAGCCTCCGGACGAGCTTCTCGGGCAGCCCCACGTAGAGCGCGTTGCAGTAATCCAGCCTCGGGGTGATGAAGGCATGGATGACAGTGGCGAGTTTGAGAGATACGGCCGAAGCCGCCGGACAAGATGTAACTGCCGAAACGCACTCCCCCGCCACGGCCACAACCTGAGATTCCAAGCTGAGCCGCAAATCGAGGAGCACACCCAGACTCCGCACTTGAGACAGCATGGGGGGGGGGTGAACCCCCCCAACAAGAGGAGATTCAACCACCCCCAGTTCCCCCAAGCCCTCGCCCACCAACATCACCTCCGGCTTCTCAGGATTCAATTGCAGATGGCTCAACTTCATCCAAGCCTCCACAGCTGACAGGCACTGGGAAAATAAGGAGACTGCATGGCCTGGGTCAATAGAAAAGGAGAGGAAGAGCTGAGTGTCATCAGCATACTGATGACACTGCATGCCCTGCATGTGTTTACTTGGTATAACAATTCGTCTATAAGAGACACAGCAGTCTAATGGCTTAATTATATAAATCTTCTCCTTAGTTCTCCCAGAACTGCAGATAAGTTCTTAAGAAATTATTCTAATTTAAAAGGCAAATAGTATCTTTTTAATAAGTATTCAAATGACATGGGGTGGGACTTTCGGTTTTAACCCAAGAGGCTGAAAGGGTCTCCTTTGGTTAAAACCGAGAGTTCCGAGAATTGGGCCTGTCTCTGGGCCTCCTCCGCTGCTGACTGGTGTCGGAGGCCGGCTCCGCTGCCAGGCTACTGGGCCTCCTCCGCTGCGGGTCAGTGGAGAAGGCCCGGCTGCTTGGTTGCAGTGCCAGCTCCTGCCACCAGCTAGCAGCAGAGGAGGCCCAGCCACCAGCAGCGGAGCCAGCTCCACTGCTGGGCAGCCGGACCTTCTCTTCTTTCTTCTTACAGGTCCAGAGTTTGAATAAAACGCCACTAGATTGGCAGTGGTGCAGCATACATGCGCAAAATGGTTGCCCAGGCTGGTGGCAGGAGCTGGCTCTACCGCCCCGCAGTGAAGGCCCGGCGGCCTGGCAGTGGAGCTAGCTCCTGACACCAGTCAGAAGCAGAGGATGCCCGCCTGGCGGTAGCGGAGCTGGTGGCTCAGTCGGCAGCCGTGACCACCCCCCTCTAGACCGGACCGGCAACTGCCCTCCCTTGTTCTGATCTGCCCCCCATCTCCATTCAACGATTTGCAGCCAAAATAATCCACCTTGTCTGTCTCTTTGACCATGTACAGCCCCTTCTCTCTGCCCTGCACTGGCTCCCTCTACAAGAACGCATTCAGCACAAGCTCCTAGTCTTCAACTTCAAGCCCTTGCTCCCCCAAATCCCTCCATTCTTGTATCCTGCCACTCTCCTGCCCAGGAGCTTCGCTCCTCCTCTGCCCCCACCCTTGTTTACTTGTGACCCTCTTGCTCTTCTAAACATCTTCACCTCTTCTCCCTTGCTGCCCCTCATGTCTGGAACTCCCTCCCTGGATACGTTCGCTCCGATCCCTCCCTCCCAATTTTCAAATCCCCCCTGAAAACCCACCTGTTCTGTCAGGAATTCCCAAGCTTGTTATGAATGATACTGCATCCTTTCCCCCATCACGTAGAACCTAATTCCCTGTAACAAAGCAAAGCGCATGAACCTGCAACTTCTCAACCTCATTAATGTACTCTTGTCTTTCCTGATGTTTACCTCTTCCTCGTATCCCCTTTCCTTGTCTCTCAGATTGTAAGTCCCTTAGGGGTAGGGACCTGTCTCTGACTGTGGATTGTACAGCGCCAGGTACATTGCTGGCACTATATAAATAATAAAAACAACAAAACAAAACAACAACGACAACAACAACAGTAAGTAAAGTACAGGAGCCTCGGGGGTTGGGTAAAGCCAGGCACCAGTGGGTGGGGTGGATCCCCATCCCCGCCCTCTGAGGCTGGAAATGGGGAGCGGGGGATGCTCAGGTTTTTTTTGGTGGGTTCCCCTGTGTCTAGCAGGGTTTTCTTTTCCACTGAAGTCATTGGGAAAATTTCCCATTGACTTCAATGGGAAAAAGAACTGACACCGACAGATTATTATTATAATAAGCATTTATATAGCACCAGCGATGTACCTGGCACTTTACAAAAAAACAGATAGACACGGTCCCTGCCCGAGAGCTTACAATCTAAAGACAATCTAGATCTGATCCTGATAGGAGATCCGAGACACAGGGGAGCCGAAACAGAAAAAAACAGATACCGATATTTTGCCTGGAGTCCCACTCCTACAAATGGCCACAGAAAAATCCTATCCTCAATGGAGTCAATGGGTGATTTCAGACGTGATGGCTGGCAACACTGACCCTGGGCCGTGGGGTGGTTCGGACCACGGGCGGAGGTCAAGGGGCATGCCAACAGACGTTCATCCATTTGCCCCCAGCCATGGGGACCACGGCCCAGGGTCAATGCTGCCAGTCATCACGTCTATTGCGAACACCCATCCCCCGGAGGGGGCGAGGCCACATGACGCAGCGTGCGGCCACATGGCCCTGCGTTCCCCGGCCGTCCACCCTCCATGAGACTGGCAGCCGCTGCCGCCTATCTGGCCGCTGCCGCCGCCAAGACTACGGACCGCAGTGAAGGTAAGGTAACAGACGTTACTTTTCCTTCACCGCGTTCCGGATTCCCCCTAACCATGCTTCGTTCGCCGCCGTGGTGCGGGAGAACAAAGCGTGGTTAGGTCCACCGTGGGGGGTGGTTAACTGAGGTGAACATCTGGATGCGAGGAACCAGACGCTCACCTGCTTTCAACCCCCTCCGCTGTTGACTGTGGTGATTTCAGACAACGTAACATCTGAAATCACCCAATGACTCATATCCCACTGAATTTAATGGTGAGAAACACACACCTACACAATAAGCAAATTACTGTAATAAATATAAATGCACATTTATAGACGCACGCACCAAAATGCCACAGGAGCATCTCTTTGTTCTTATTATATCTAATGAAATGAAGAAATAAATTTAAAATTAACAAGAAATACTACTTTACTGGCAGTTACCTATTTTCAATGTTGGAGATATAAACTGGCCCATAATAAATACCTGAATTGAAAAACTCCCAAGCTTGGAAAAAGTTTTCATAAATATATAACTTTACTGCTCAGGTTATAACTTTGATGTGCATCTGTGCTATACAGTTCTGTTCAAAACAATATTAAGAACTGAATTGAAAGCACAGAACTGCTTCTAGGCTACCATACTTGACTAGTGGACTGCATTAGCCACAGGAAACATATTAGAGAGCGCACGCGCACACACACATACATTTAACTTTTGCTGAAAACATCAGACAAAGAAGGACTCATATTTATTGTACAAGGTCAAAGAAAATCTTATCTCCTTTCCTAAAGAAAGTCCCATATTTTTTGAACAGAGAAAAACTAATCTGGTTGTTGCAGCAGGACCAGGAAAATCTGATCCAGAACCTAGCTGCGTTTGCGCCTAGGGCAGCAAGAATTAGAAATCAATATCCCATTCTAGCCGTGGGAGGAAGCTAGCAACTAAATGCGACAAATTATAAAAAAGGGAAAAAATTCTAGTGAGCGGATATGTTATAGTGGGTTGGAGGTTTGGTGCTTTTTCTAAAGGCTAGGTCCTTTTGGTTTAAAATTAGAGCCTGGCGTGCCTGATCAGTGCACTGTTGGTAAGGGCTAAGGCCTTCTCCGGACGGCAGCTGGAGACTGGTGAGCCTGACTAGTGCCCTGTTCATAAGGGTCAAGGCCGACACACATCACATTTAGACCCGGGTGAGCTTGATAACTGCCCAGTTTATAAGGGCTAAGGCTGGTTTTAAAGTTGTTTTATTTACTGTATTGTGTAAAGTATGGAAACATTTGTTAATAAATATATTGTGTTACAATGTGCTATGAGGCATTGAAATGTTTTGTATCATATAATTTTATGACCAGGGCGTAAGCCAGTGCCTAATAAACAATAATAATTAAAAATCTTATAAAAAGTGACAGTAAAGTAATAAAATTATATTATGATCAATTCACAATGCTTACCCGATTCTGGCAAGGATTTTGGAAAATTGACAAGGCTGGTCTCCGAAGCATTCTGGAGCTCACGAAGCCGGGCTAGGTACTGCTGCTGTCCTAACGTGCCTTCTTCACTTTCAAATGGTCTTTTCTGAGAAAGTCCCTGCTTCTGAAAAGTCAATTTCAAACCACCTTCCTGTTAAACAAATGCAAGGGTTAGAAGATTCCTTTGTAAAACAGAAATTACTACTTTAATTTGGGATTCTTTCATACAAGTGGTTACTCCAAAAAAGTTGAGGAAGGAAGGAAGGAAAAGGAAATCATATGAGAAATTGAGTCTGGCTTTTCCTCCAAATAAGTAAGTGGAAATTTCACTTAGTTACCCTTTATGAGTACATATTTTTAATTTATTTATAGCTTAACTGAAAAAATCCAGGCACTGCAATCTACTTTCATAATCTCACCATACACAAATCCTAAATGCAGCTTATAGAGAAGATTTCTCACTCATAAGTATATTGCTATAATCTACTCTAAAATCACCAACATAGAATAAGATGCGTATTTTAGTTGCTAATCTGCATGTTCAAATTGGAGATTTAACCATAACCATTTGAAAGCACTTGGTTTTTAGCTCTGGTCCAGACTCACCTCCCCTGTGATCAGCTGCCCTCCCCCAAACAGTTGGGTGGGGGAGAAGCACAAATGAGCTTCTTCAACCCCCCAACAGCTGCCTAGTGGCAGCGCAGTGCACCAACCTGCGGTGCAGCAGGAGTCCGGGCATCCTTCCCTTTGTGCCCAGCTCCTCAGCTCGTCCCAGGGTGTGGAGAAGCTGCTGATGGCCACGGGGGGCAGACCATGTGGTCAGCTCTCCCCGCTGGCCCAACGTGTGACAGCTGCGCTTGCCTGCCACAGGGCACAAGGGGGATCCGGCCTGCCACACCTTGTGTGGCTACATCCATCCATCCAGTGCTAGAGTAGGGCATGCTAAAATGTTAAACGCACGCACCAGCCACGCACACTGGAAAAACCTACTTATGTAAGTCAAAAAATAACCACACCATTAGAAACTGCATAACAGACCATTTGAGAAAACATCTTGTCAACAGGGTTTCAGAAGTTCAAGGATGGAAACTAATTTAATGGTGGTTCCTCCAACAGAACATTGGACGCCCCAAAAGAAACAGCTCCAAAATACCCGCAAACAAGTGTTCAAAAGAAGTAAGAGTGAGAGCAGGCAGCCACTTGCAGGTAAAGCATGCTGCACACCGCAATCGCAATCAGGTCCTAGGGCAATAAAAATAAACATACGTCATTGATTTTCACTGTAAACTCCTTTTCTCGTACATGCTTCTTCACCTTTGACATCTGTGCTGATTGATCATTTTCTTCTTTAACACCTGTGCTTGGGGGGGTTGGTGCACTGGGCTCACTGTAGTCTGCAGCTGCACCTGGGCTGTCCAGAAGTTTGGTTGTGTAGAAAGAAGCCACTGTATTGCTGTCATAACTTCTTCTTGCTGAAGGCCATTTTCCTTTCAATACTGTTTGACAAATACTGTCTAGACGGTTAATCATAACACGATCCTTGAAGAAACAAAGAAGTATTTTTAAAAGATCCTGCTTTCCTAATCTTTGCACTATGCAGTTCAAAGTATAAAAATCATCATCTTCTACATAAAAGAAAAGATTGGTCTTTTTAAATGGAAAGGGACATGGGAAATTTGGGCTTAATTTTGTAGCTCTGCTACTTATTTTATATGCAACAGAGACAAAGTAGTAAAGAGCTATCTTTTATTGGACCAACTACAGTACACAAGCTTTTGACCTCACAAGGTCCTTCATCAGGCAAGTCCAAGAAAGGCAAGTCTTTGTCAGGCAAGTCCAAAAGCTTGCAGACCTCCACCAACTGTAGTTGGTCCAATAAAAGATATCAGTTTACTACTTTGTCTCTGTTGCCTATATTTGGGACCAATACGGCAAACCCTACTTTCTCTACATATTTTCTATGCAACCTTGAGCGAATCATCCTTTTCCCACCTCTTCTTCATGCTTTGATTCCACAAAAACGTATGTATGTACATTACTTGTACAAACAGTGCCATTAACTTTAATGGTTCTACTTCACAGTAAAAGTATGTATTTGCATAAGTATGTGCAAGCTCAACTAGTGCATCTCTGAGGCAGATTGCACACAGGCCACTGCCAGAGATTTATTTAAGGTGCAGCCATATTTCATGGTAAGAGGGAAGTAGTCAACATTTTCTGAAATTGATGCATCTGACAGTAGGAAATTGAAAACTGCCATGGCTTATTAGAAGCTGGGGCAGGGATAGTATGCAAAAAGTTAGGGAAAAATTAGTGAAGGGTTTGTACAGCTATAGCCCCAGGAAAAAACTGGTAATCGGATGAAGCCACATGAGACGTTAACTCACTTTGGGCGGTGTTATCCCACTCTGGACAACATTATCATGGGATGCATTGAATTGTATGGCTGGTGGCCACCAAACCTGCACCCTTCCTCGGGGTGGGGCAGGCAGCTGGCTGAAATGTGGTGCGTCTGCCGGAGATGCAGTGTGTAGTAATATTGCCCAAAGTGAGTTAATGGGCTGCATCTCTTGCTGCCCTGCCATGAGGTGGGGTCTGAAGATTAGGCCCGGAGGAGCACAGTCGCTCTTCCCACCCACCTAACAGCTGCTTGAGTAGGGACTGGAGGAATGTGCACGCTCTTCCCACCTGCCCAACAGCTGATGGTGGGGAGGGAGGCTCTGGATTGGGTGGTCCTGGATCAGCTGTTGGGCAGATGGGACAAGTGTACAAGCTCCTCCAGGGTCCCCCTCCCCCGATCAGCTGTTGGGCAGGCAGTGAGCATGTATGCGCCTCTGCCCCCCCTCCCCCGATCAGCTGTCTAGAGGCAGTGGGCTTTAACTTGCAGTGCAGCAAGAATGCGGGCATCCAGCTTTGTGTGGCTGATTTTTTGTCCCGCCCCAGGGCATGGTGGGACCTGTGACAGTGGCCTGCCTGCCTGGTTTCCCCATGGTGGGGCAGATCATGTGGCCCGCTCTTCCTGATGGCCCAAAGTGTGGCAGTTGCAACTGCCTGGTGTGGGCAGGGGATTGGACCTACCCCATTTCGTGTCACTTTACAATATGTGTCAGTTTTAACTTTTTAAAAGCTAGGGGGAAATGGAAAGTGTTATTTGCACCATTTGAGGGGACGTAGTGGGCAAAAGGAGGCAGGGCAGAAGGAGAGAAATCAGATTTTAGGTACAGATAATGTTTCCATAAATGTTTTGTTTAGGACACTATTAATAACAGATTTATAACAACTGCCATAGCTTCTCAATGGGGTTCTCTCAGAGCAGGGTGAACCCACTAGCAGACAGCACAGGTGACGTTTTAAAGTGCGAGCAAGTAGCACTCCAAGACGTTACCTGCAATCAGAACTTGTCTGTGGAGTTTCATTCAACAGACCTCTATTTTGGACCACCCATCTTGGCTTATGACAGAGCTTTTTTTGGTGGTGAGGGGGGCATTTTGAAGGGTTTTGTTATAATATTTTTTAAAAAATTAATTTTAAAAATTTTTTAATTTTAAAAAGGAGAGGGGTTACTGACAACAGAGGACAGAAATTTTTGTGTTTGGAGGGAGGTAGAGTGGATAGCGTAATAGCCAGAGTGATTTTGGTGCTGTTAACAGGAAGAAGAAACTGTACATGGGAGGGGTTGGAAAGCTCCCACCAGAAAGCAGATGGAAAACAAGAATGGTATTTTAGTAACGAAAGGCATCTTTTCAAGTAAGGTTCTGTGCCAGAGCAAGCAGGATTCCTATTTTATATTTTAAAAATTGTGGCAGGGAAAGGAAGAAATAACTGTGTGTGTTAAGGCAACCTCCTGTCCCTTTCTAGAGAACAAATGATTGTCCATGACTCCAGTGCACAGCTTAGTGCTGAAATACTTCCCTGAGTCTCCCTATCGGATTCCGTATCTGTGGCTTAACCAGAACATGGGGCAACCTTACAGCCAGAAGCTTATGTAGGAGGGTACAATAATCTTTCTAATGGACACTCCATTCTAGTCTCTTACTAAAAGGAGAAGTAAGGTGAGGGAGACAAGTCCCATTCCCATATACTGCTGAGGTCTGTACTGTCTGAGCCTTTCAGCAAGACACCACATTTTGTTACCTCATAGAAATGACAGCTTGATAGCTTTTTTTAGGCCTAAATGCCCAACCACCCTGGTGACACTAATCCCCCCTCCAAGCCACTTGACTTCCAGAGGCTCACTGCATTCTATTACCATAGTTAGGTTTAGTTCTCTATATAGTATCTTATATTTGCACCTTAACTGTCCAAAAACCATAGAGAAAAACATTATGTAATAAAAAGTTGCACTGCTTATTTTTATCTAACACACCTTTTAAAATACATCACACATATGCCCCTTTGTACTCAATGAGTTCTTGCACAGCTATCACAGTACTATAACAGCTTTTTGTACAGAATGACTGGCTATACAATGGGTGATTGTGGACTGAATAAAAAAATACTTTGCAAATAATGTTGGTGCACCTTTGACTCTGTCATAGAGATATCTAGGAGACTGACTCAGTAAAATATCTAAGTGATGCAGCAAGCACTGCTGAACCACCACCAAGGGCTACCTGTACTTCAGAAATATGTGTGGGGAATAAAAATAAAATTATAGTATTACGAATGGAACATTGTAGGGAACCCAGTAATGTGATTTTAATCTTTTTCTTTTCAGTTAAAGCAAATAAGAATACCCTTCTTGCGCATGTTTGTAATGTATGGCTACTACAGCATAATAATAAAATCTATGTCTCCTTTAATTGGTATAGACACTTATTTGGAATATTTTTACATCTACCAAGGCGTCCTGACAAGGAGGCTTCTCTTGTATAAGAATTACCTAAATTACAGACTACATGATTTAGGAAAAGGAAAATACTAGAAGTTTTTGTCCTGTGAAGCTTCTAAATTCTGTCAGCATGAAGCTGTATTACTTGAGTGGGAAAACATAACGAACTCTTGGGGTGTAGCCACACAAGCTGCAGAGGGTCTGATCCCTGCGTGGCTCTGTGGCAGGCAAGCATAGCCACCACGCTATGGAGCTAGCATCGGGAACAGGACAGACAATGCCCCCCCTCCTTTGCAGAGAAGTGGGGCCACTGTCTGAATTCTTACCATGGCGTGGGCCGAGGTGCCAGCCACACGAGCAGGTGCCCAGCCCTACTCTGCCTCCCTCCCCCGGCCCAACCACTATTCTGCCCCTGACTGTGACTTAGCTGAGCAGGACTGGAGCAGGCAGTTAGTGCTTAAAGCCCTGCAGTGGATATTGCTTCGTGGTGGGGCAGATGGTAACCAAGCCCACAGGCTACCATGCCTTGGGCAGCCTTACCTCATTTTGGGTAAGGCTGCTACCTGCTGCGTCCTCAGCCTTTTTCTGAGGATGTAGCACGTAACAGTCACCTGCCCGTCACATGGCAGGGGGAACATCTGGTGGCTGCCAGCCAAATGATGACTGCATCATGTGGTACGGCTGCCCAAGGCGTAGTAGACATTTCATGTAGCTGCACCCTTGATTGATTAAGAGCGGTTTTTCCTAAAACGAAAAAACAAACAAAGAAGTCCTCAAACTCATTTGTATTGATCTAGGACAGGATCCTTTTGTTTATGCAGCTGCTAAACTACATTTGCTGTTTTCATCCATCATGCTGTAAATTAATATCTAACCTGCAGTCCATTGCCACTCAAGGTCTCTCACAGCACTGCTGCTTGCTAAGTAATATTATATTCTGTGGAATATCCATTACAGATCTATTTAGGTTGTATGCAGAATTTGATATTCTGCTTTAGAAGATAGTAGCGCCAAAAGGATAAATACTTTGTGAATTAAGGGATTGTTTTCCTTTTCTCTTTCTTTTTCTCTCCATCCATATTTAGAAACTAACAAGACAAGGAATCTTAATCTACACATTCTGGGTTAAAGATGGCAATACAAACTTACCTTTGGCCAATAGGATGCGGCCAACATGTATCCACCTTGCAAGAGATAATTAGAATTTGGTGTTCCATTATTCATTTGGAAACTGTCCTGGGTTTCATCTTGTGTGGTGCTCAGAGAGGCAACACTCTCTTCGTCATATGCTTTCAAGTGAGGAGTTCCTTCTGCTAAATAAAACAACTTGTAACTTTAAGTAGGGCAGAAAAATGTTGGAACATTTTCATTGTTTCTGCAACACACCCATAGAAGTTTGGAAAAGAAAACATGAACAAAAACATACAATGGAAACTGGAAGCATCGTTCTGAGAGCATGCAAGGCAAATTTTTAAACTGGAGAAAAGAGGTTTCGCTAGGAATGCAAATTATATATTACCATGCTCGGAACATAGCTAAATTGCCATTTATTTTTCAAAAGCTTAATATGTGATGATATTTTATAATAGGTGCATTCAGTAAAGTCTGATATAAATCCATCTTTTCTTTTAAATTTTAATTGAAATTTGATTTCAAGACAATTTGATTTTCAAGACATTATTGTGACAGAACACACAGGATGACATGGGAAATGCAAAATCCCCTTATTCCAAATTAAATTTAACCACTGAAGCCTATAAACTACAATCAATGATTCAAAAGTTCAGGCTATAATCTACAAAGGAAAATTCAAATCTGAAGTGCAAAGTCATAGCTGATACTTTAGACTTAGCATGCTAGGTTTGTTTGGTTTTTTAATACAAAAAGCTGATGGAAACAGAGTATTTCCTTGCTGTTTTTTTTCTTTAAAAGGAAAACACATGATAAAAGAGTCAACTATCCCTCCCCTACCCCCCCAAAAATAATCAATTAGCACTACAGAAATAAAAAGCTTATCGAAATATTTCCAGTCTTCTTATCAAAACACTATGGTCTCAGTCATATGGCCAAAGCCCACAGCTTGGGAGGGTGGATACCGCAAAGCTTCTCTGGGTCAGCTGGGCAACAGGCTTATGCAGAGGAGCTTTCCGGACACCCTAAATTGCACCAGTTCCCAACTACTATAAAGGAAGGGCAGATATCACAGCTGAATATTTGCAGGGATGCAGTTGGGCACTATGAACAAATGTTTCTATAGCATTTGAAGAATCCCCCATTCTGAGGGGAGCTGGAAGGAATGCAGGGGGGTCATTCTCATCTAACCCAGGCACAAAACAGCAGTAAATTAGACCCTAAAGAGCAAAAAATGACTGGTTACAAGCATGTGAAGTCTCAATGAAAAGCTGATTCTTCAGAAACTGAAATGCATCCAAAATATTTGAAGCTACTAAAATCTCTCTCTTTCAGTATACTAACAACTAGTTTTCAGAATTTGTAGAATAGATAAGAATGAGAGGGAATGGGTTTAAAATTGAAGCAATGCAGATTTTGGTTAGATATCAGGAAAAACCTCCTGACATTAAGAACTGTTGGGCAACAGAGTAAGTTTCCAGGGAGGTTGTGGAATCTCCCACCTTGGATATTTTCAAACTCCAGCTGGACAAGCATCTGTCTGCAATGCTGTAAGCTGAGTATATCCTGCTTGGAGAAGGGCTTTGGACTAGATAACCCTTGAGGTCCTCGCCAACACTACAATTCTATTTTTATCCAGGGCGTAGTTTACATATCAAGATTAGGCAAGAATTAATTAGTGTGTGTTGAGTCTAATTAATGGGCAGCCACCTTCATGAACCTATAGATGAATGATAAATCCATGAAAAAGAAAAATCTTTGGATCCCACAAAATGCAGTCTTTCTGCTGACTTATTCATGCAGGTCATATCAGTTTCATCAGAAAAGTGTACCATGCTTTCACAGCAAATCCAAGTTTTACAGGTTGTGATTTCCAACCATCTGCTATGAGCCATGACCTAACTATATTCCTTCTATCTACCAGCACAGGGATGACAGGAGAGAGAAAACCCTCCCCAGCTTTTTTTTTTTTAAAAGTTACTATCTAAAACAGGTATCAAAACTATCTAATAGTTCAATATACAATGAACACAGAGGTCTAAACCCTCCAGTATATAGAGCTTTACTCTTAAATTTCCTCCTTTAATAAACCCAGTATTCATAGTACAGAGATGCTACTACATTACTTCTATCTCAATGTATGGAACTCCTGTGATTACAGAAATAACAGGAGTGTTAATAGCCATTTGAGCAAATGAAAATAATATGAAGAAATTTGTTCCATATCCTGTTGAGCATATTCTTAGCACAGTTTTAACAGATGGGTCCAAAATGTTGCGTCTTATGTGGAAAAAGAAAATGAATTGTCATAATGGTTCAGACCAATGGTCCATTTAGCTCAGCATCCCATCTCCAAACAGTGGTCAGCACAGGATGCTTCAGAGAAAGCGAATAAGGAACGGGACAATTATGTAGTGATCTTTCCCATGTTTACTCCTGGCGTCCAGCCATCAGAGGTTAAGAGACACTTCAAGGAGGCTGTATTCTCAATCATGCCTAATTGACATTTGATAGATATCCTCCATAAATTTCTCTAATCTTTTTTGAACTCGCTTATACTTTACTATTTGCCTTCACAACATCCTATGGCAAGGAGATATTGAGAGGATGATAATTATTATTAATATTACTGAGATATTATTGAGATTACAGATGAATTACCCAGGCTGTAGATCCATTTATGTATTCTAAACCTACCACCTGTTAATTTCCTCAGGCGTCCCCCTATTTCTTGCATTATGAAAAAGGGTAACAGTTCCTCATGTACTTTCTCCACACCATTCATGAGCTTATAATACTTATATCATGGAAACCCCCTCAGTAATCTCCTTTCTAAACTGAAGAACCCTAATCTTCAATCCTTGTCCTGTCTCTAGTTTTCTTAGCTATATGTGAACATCACAAGATCCACTTTTACTCTGGCTCTTAATTTTGCTGATGAAGGATTGGGGTACTTTGACAGGGGGTGTTAAAAAATGAGATAGTAGCCCTCACCAGGTGGGTGTCCAACTGCCCATTTATTAGGTGTTTCCCCCACTGGACACACAGCCCCCACTCATGGCAGAGTCTCAGAGCATGCGGATCTTTGTAGTGCGGAAGCTTGTGAGCCCATTTGTCCGTGTCCTGTCAATTAGGTTGCGTGAATCCTCTGTTTGCACCATATAGTCACAGGCAAAAAAAGGCTAGAGCGTTCCGAGGAGTGATCACTTCCAGCTCCTCTCCCCACTCTTGTTCTCATTGGCTTGCACTTAATGTCTGCCTTAAAAGCCCACTGTGCCATTTTCAAACATACAAAGAGTGATTGGTTTTGATTTCAATTTTTACTTTTGCTTTCAATTTTCACTAGAAACACTCAATAAAGTATGTGATTTGCTCAGTAAACTCAGCATTACGTGCATAGCAAATGATTATTTCCAGTTGCCAAGTGCTGGCACATATAAAACCCAGATATAAACCTCTGTGGGTGGGTGGGTGGGTATAGCAGGCTCTGGACCATCTCCTGGAGTTGTACTCTGGAAGAAAAACAGCGGGTGCGGATTCTTCTTCTCATGGTTCACCACAGTTGTGAGTCATCATATGGGGTGGGATACTGAGAAAAGGGGTAGGGGGGAAAGCCACGGTAGAACGCCTGCCTGTGTTTTAATCTTGTCACATTAAACTTGTGAGCAGAGGCTGAGTGGGGGCTGCCTGAACGTGCAAGAAATACATGAAGGGGGCTGCACATTTATTACTCTACACACACTAAACATATGAGTGGGGACTACGCAGGCCAAACCCGAACTCCAGGGGATTATGATCTTGTTTGTTAACACCCAGTGTGACATCAATATGGTGATCAACGCTTACCTTGGGCCAGCTCCTGACAACTTGGTTCTTTACTATAGAATCTACTAATGCGTGAAAGGAAAGCTCCTAGCCTGTAGTTTCAACTGCTCTACCAATTCCAGAAAGTTTCCTCATACATTAGAACTTTAGACCTGCTCTTCCCTGCTGCCCCCACACTTTTTCACACAGTTTAGTATTAGGAAAAAAAAGGTTTCATTTTATTTTGCATTTGTTTGTTTTTTGTTTTTTTAAATATTATTATTGCCCCAGTTCTAGGTCTTTCAGATGTTTTGCCTTAATTTTCATAACAAGTTTTTCCAGATTTAAGTTATAAATCTGCAAATACCTCTCTTCTGTGTCGCCTCTTCATCACTGTCACTTTCTTCAGAGGAAGACGAAGATGATGAGGAGGAGGAGGAGGAAGAAGATGAAGATGAAGATGCTGAAGAACAAGATGAAGATGATGAAGAACTAGATCCTGATCGGGACCGTGAACAGGAGGAGGAAGAGGAAGAAGAGGATGAAGATGATCTGGAAGAACAGGATGATCTGTCTGAATCAGAGTCTGAGTCAGAGCTGGATTCTGATCCTCTTTTGCTGACCCTTTGTTTTTTAGAAGCGGCATTTGGAGTTAAGGGTTCTGTCCTAGCTGCAACCATGCGCCTGTCCGTTTCAGTCTTTGCACCAGGTTTATGGTCTGTAGCTTGCGATGGCACTCCATTCTTTGGACTCAAAGGTTCAGATTTCACTGCTGTCCGTGTCTCCTCAGTACACATGGATTCCTCGCCAGAAGACTGAGGTTCCTCTTTAAGATTTTCATTTTTAGCTTTCGTATCCTCAGGATTGTTCCCTTTAATGTCTGGCAGCCTTGATTGAGGTGTAAGAGGAGAAGCAGACAATGCCATCTGATATTGATGCAAAAGTGGAGTAGAAGTTCTTGAAAGTGCTACTTTGTTTTGACTATAGTTCCTCTGGGCTGACATAAATGAGAGCTCAGGGTCACGAAGAATGTGATAATCTGTCCTGCTAACCCCATGTTTAGCAGCTCCAATAAGTAAATCCCTGTCATGAGTCCCACACTCCCACCAGACAGGCAAATCTGGATTTGGCTGGCAAAGTTTTAAGCGTTCAAAGAGCTGTGAATGACGGAGGGCTTGTTCTCGTACTTTTCTCAAAAGTTCAATGCGATACAAGGTTCGAGAAGCACGCTCTTCTGTAATAGGCTGGATAAAAATGCTTGGATCTACCAGTTCTGTAAAGAATACCACATAAATATGAGTATCTAGCATAAGAATTCTGATTAGAAGCAGATGGTATTAATCAGTTAAACCCCCCACAAAACATTTAGTCCACATTATCTCTCTATCTTCTCCCTTAAAATATTTTCAGCAAGTAGCCCAAAAAGTTATAGATTTTTAGAAAGGGGAAATAAAACTATTATTTAAAGTCATCTGTATTAAAGTACATGATTCAAATATTATCTTTAAAATATAGTGGACAGTATTTTTTTCCAATGAATAATTTCAATGTTAATATCATGAGCATACATAGATTTCTTGTAATCATTTTTTGTGTATAAAATAAAATAGATAGCTTTGAAAGCTACCCACCTTCTTTCAAGGGAAGGCGACAGACTCTCCTGCACATAGCCATAAAAGCATACAAGTACTTCTCCAAACTCTCATCTGTTTTCTTATGTAGCCTAGCCATGGCCCGAAATTTTGTCCAGTCAAATCGGCCTCTGTCAGGATCAAATACCACTCCAAATGTGGACACAACTCTGTAAAAATCAGCTTCTTCGCGCCTTGTCCATCTTCATTGATAACCGAATAAAACAGAGAAACAATTAAGCAAATATAGCAGCTGTAGCTAATTGCAACTACAATTTTAAATGAATTGGAAAGCTTTTACTATATTGACAAGAGTAGCTGCACTTGCTGGCCCAGCAGACTGCAAGCAGGGGAAGCCTCTACAGCCACAGATTGTAAGCCGTAGGCCGTGGGAGAACGGAACTGCGGGAGAGCAACGACGCCTGGTTGGAGCTGGTGACTATTACTGCTGCCTGTTTTGTATTTGGGATTCAGTTCTCCATAGAGACTCCGGGCGTGTGCTGTCTGAACTTGGCACATCCTTGAATTAGCACGGCCCCTTGTGACTCAGCGCTGATTAATTGCTGACCCGTGACTGGCCGGGGAGATCCCACTAGATCTGACCATGCCCCTGAATGAACCCTCACAGCTGGGCGGCGCTCAGTGCCCGTGCTGCGGGCATGCGCTGCAGGGCAGCGCGCCTAAGGCCTGTGCTCCCAAGGGCGCGCCCTTGTGCACGCACCCTTAGGCGCAGGCCGGGCGAGGGCAGAGAACTCTGGGCGGGTTGATTGAGTTGTTTTATTTTATTGTTCACTGCCGATGTGTCTTTATTTTGGTTCTGGTGTTCCCCAATAGGATATTAAGTTGGGGACTGATCGTTGTAGTGCAGCCTGGAATATCAGTCTGCTAGTACCTTGTCCGAGGTCCTAAAGAGATGGCCGTCAGAGTTAGTGGAGGGTAGTAATAAAAAGGGGACTAAAAAGTGGGCTCGTCAACCCTTTACCTCTCCTGACTTTGAGGCCCCTACCTTTAAACAATTACAATTGCAGGATATGGGTTTCAGGGGACCTTTGGATGTTCAGTTGCTGAACCGTTCACTCCCTACTGCAAATCGCTTTGCAGCTTTGGGAGATCTTATCAGCCAGAGTATTCAGTCTCCCTCCCTGATTGAAGGCGATAATGGGGACTTTAGTTTCCCCTCCCCAGAATCCCACAGCTCGCCCCGCGAAACTGTTAGGGGATCAGTGTGTATTAATAATTAATCTGTGGCTATGTTATTTAAAGGGATAACGGATCTGAAGGAATTGGTTGAAGGGGTTCATAAATGTCTACAGTGAATGGCTACGGATATCAAAGTTGTAACATCTCATTTATATGCTTTGGTTCCTCCTAAATTTAAACCACCTATAAGTAATCAATTAGTAAAGTCTTCCCCCAAGACTGTGGGTGGTAGTATATCGGCGGAGAGGGTTAATATGGTATCCCAGGAACCGCTTGGCAGTGGGGGTGTTGGGTCCCAGTCTCTGAACAACTGAATGGTACTCAATCATAAGGCAGTTTTGCTTAAAATACTGCTACTACCGAATGGTATAATGCCAACTTGGCACTCAAGGTTCCTCATTAGGCAGAATCTAGTGATCTTATTGCATTTTCAATTACAGATTCCCAAGATAGATAAATTTTATTTTTTACCCCCCAGCAACCAGGCCATTCGACTAGTCGTTCACTTTTGTAAATATTCTATAGTTGAATGGATTGTGGCGGCTAAACAGTTTCTTTTATCTCGTAGAATCTTGGTAGAGAAGGTTTTTCTGGCTCAGCCCCCCGATAGTACCTCTATTGCTACCCAGGTTCCACAGATTTCTAATCAGAGGGGGTGGGGGTGGGGGGCGGCACTGGAGGTAGGTCAGTAGATAATCAGGAGTTGGAGCCTAATTTGGTCTCCCTGTCTCCTGTTCCCCCACAGGTTGAGGATATGGAAGTTGGAATACCCCAGACTCCTCTCCTGGATAGGCAGATAGATCAAGGGGAACTGGTGTCTGCCTTAGTTCTTGAACCATTGGTTGAAGGGGGTTCGTATTCAACAGGGGTGCCCTCTCGGAGTGAAGTAAAGGAGAATATCATTGGGTCCCAGGAACACTTGATGGCTAGGTCCTCATATGTACAGCCAGGACAAACCGATACCTCTCCCTTCTGTGTGAATTTAGCCTCTGGCCAATTTAAGGATCAGGAGCTGTATTGGGTTGCTGCCTTTCAATCACTTCCTGTGTTGGAACAGTGTCATATGCTTGATAGACTGGGGTTTCTTCATACTACTTTTCAGCGGGCCAATCCTGTTCTGTTACCACAAGGGACACTCCCAGACCCAAGTACCCAGAGGTACTCGAAGCCTCCTACTGCAATCCCGGTTTTGACAGACGGGACTAAGGGGGGCCGGGAGGGTGTGGGTACTCTGAGGGCCCCGTAAGGATATGGAGGCCCCCTCTTCCCTGTCGGATTCCATCAAAGGAGTTTTGCCTCTGAGAGAGAATGGGGGGTACTCAGGAGGCGGCAGGTTATACAGTTCTTCATGAGAACTCTGGGCAGGATACAAGGGTGGATTTGCTGTCTCCTTCCTCCAAATGACTCAGATTAGATGGCTCAGCCACGTCATTTGGATCCTGGAATAGCAGGTTGGAAGAACAAGGTGGGGGACCCAAGTTTTTTGTAACAGATTGGGGGTTTTGACTGTCTTTGTGTGCAGGAAACTTGGATGACAAAAGATCTTCTGATCAGAGGTTTTGAGGTAATTTCCTCTCCGGCAGTATCTTTACCTTCAAAAACGATGGGTAGACCTAGTGGTGGGTTGGCTCTCCTGATTGCTAGGTCTTTGCAAGCAAAAGTCGTCGTGTTACCTGGATATGCTCCGTTTTTTATGGTTGTGCATCTGACTTCACCATTTTTCTCTATGGAAGTGGTGATAATTAATGTATATATTCCTCCTATGAGCTCCCCTTACTATGAGGAGAGGGTCTGGGGGCAGCTTAAGTCCAGAATTAGAGAACTACGAGAATTGTTCCCCGACACTGGTATACTGATAGCAGGAGACTTCAACGCTCGTTGGGGACTCCCGGTAGAGACTGGGAATGGAAGTGAACTGCTCCTGGATTCTTATCTTCCTCCCGTGATGATGGGTTGGCGGGCCTCTAGGGAACGGAAAGTAAATGCTGCTGGTTTGCTATTACAAGATTTGGTTACCTTTGCCGATGTACTAGTTCTGAATGAAGCTATGCCTGGTGATGAGAAGGGTGACTTTACTCATCTCTCCCATTTGGGTGGGAGCATAATCGACTAGATGATTTCTTCGGAGGGTCTTCTCCCTCACATAGTGGACTTTGCTGTCCTGGATTATACAGATTCAGACCATTTCCCCTTGGTCACCTGGGTATACAGCCAACACGGTATCAATAACAGGTCTTGGGATAATGAGGGAAACAGGAAGATATATTACGGGGGGGGGGGGAAGAGGAAGGTTAAGTGGTCCCCGCAGGTCAAGGAATTGATTGTGGGGTTGTTACCCCCCCCCAATTGCCATCATATTTGGTGGAGGGGGTTATAGTAGATCATGGAGTGGTGGTGCAGGAATATAAGGATTTGGTTTCTCAACTGCTTCCTTTTTTGGCAACTGCTCCTTCTCAGGGGCAGTTTTCATGCAAAAGGATGGGCTGGTATGACGGGACATGTAGGGAGGCGAAAAAAGATCTGTACCAGTTGTCCCGTAGGGTTAAGGCCAATTATGCTACCTATGACCAATTCTGCATGGCAAGAAGGTATTATAAAAATCCAATAAGGCGGAAGAAAAGGGCCCACCAGCTCGAGGCTTGGAAAGCTTTGGAGTCAGCGGTGGAGAAAGGGAACTCGAAATGGTTCTGGGCCTTAATTAGAGCGGCGTGGGCATCAGGCGCCGGCCCAGATGAAGAAGCTATCCCTGCTGAAAAATGGGAGGAGTACTACTCTGCCACCTTTGCTGAGGTATCCTTGAGAACTGATGAACCCCTGAAACAATCCTGGGAGTCCTTGGAGCACTGGGAGCCGGTTACACCAGGAGAAGTGGGTCAACTGATTGCCCAACTCAAGCCTAATAAGGCCCCAGGAATTGACTTCATTCCTGTTGAATTTCTCAAACAGATATTGAGTGGTGGAGTCAAACACTGGCGAATTTGTTCACTGCTATAAACAAAACGGGTAGGGTACCGCGAGCATGGCTTACGAGTATAGTGGTTCCAATTTACAAAAAGGGTTGTCCCAGTGATCCTGCGAATTACCGGCCCATTAGTCTGTTGAGTATTATTGGGAAGTTGTACTCTAGGTACTTATTGTCTAGAGTCCAAAAGTGGATCGATCAGCAGAATATATTGGGTATTGAGCAGGCGGGTTTTAAGAAAGGCTCATCTACAATTGAACATATTTGGGTGTTGGATCAACTAATCTCCAAATATGTCCAATTACACCCGGGATCAAGCCTGTGCATCTGTTTTGTAGACTTGAAATCAGCATTTGATTTGGTTTGTAGGAGGAAACTATGGGTTAAGTTGGCAGACTATCACTTTGATATTAGACTTCTCTATCTAGTTCAGGCCTTACATACCAATACATCCCTGCAAGTCAGATTAAATAGTCAAGGGGCTTTAACTCGTAACATCAAGGGGGAGAGGGATGTCAGGCAGGGTTGCATTCTGGCCCCCATCTTATTCAATCTATACCTGAATGACATGCGCCGGGCATTGGAAGATCCGAAGTTTCATCCAGTTGAGATCGGAACTCAGGTTTTATCTGCTCTGCTCTATGCAGACGACACAGCTTTAATTGCTACAACCCAAATAGGATTAAGGAGGGTTATGAGAATATTTAGTGTCTATTGTCAAAATGAGCAGCTTATTGTCAATTACTCTAAAACTAAAATTTTGGAAGCTGGTAAAAGGCAGGTGCAGCATAGATGGTTCATGAACAATAATAGTATTGCCCACGTTAGTGGGTACAAGTATCTAGGGGTTCAAATTTCCACCACCCCCTCGTGGAATATGCACTTCAAAGCAGGGAGGGCCGTGGTTAGGGCCACTGGGCTGGGAATAGCAAGCTTCTATCGGACCAAGGGCAGCCGTCTATTTGGGCCGGCCTGAAAGCTGATCGAGGCTAAGCTGATCCCTCAACTGATTTATGGAGCCCAAATTTGGAGTGTGCTGCTGCTTGACAAGCTGGAAGTGGAGCTAAATAGAGTGGTCTGCCTAATTCTCCAAGTCCACAAATACACTCCGACAGTATTCCTTCGTGCAGAAACCGGATTCTGCCGGATTAAGGTTAAAGCTACACTAGCCTTTCTTAAATACTGGCTGCGGCTCCATTTGGTGGATTCAGGTTCCCTGGCCAGTCGTGCAACATATACCGCTGTAGGACTGTGGTCTGTTAAAACTCGGGAAATTTTGGGATCTCTGGGTTTCTCCTGTGAATATATTTTGTCCCTACCTTATGAGAAGGCTTGGTGTGTACTTAAAACACATGTTTTTGACATTGAATTATAATCTGTGTGAGAGTCTTGACACGCAAAGGATATCCCAACTGTATCCCCACTTTGTGATCCCCAGTGTGGGAGCCCATTACTTGGTTAATCCCAGACTGGGGAATTATAGGGTGGTGATGACTTTTGCCAGATTCAATGTTTTCCCTATGGCCCTGACGGACAGTAGACTGGAGGGTATTCCTCGCCATGAGCGGCTTTGCCAGCACTGCTGTAACCTCCACTGGGAGGCTGTGGAAACTATGGCACATATTCTGTTTATATGCCCATTATATCAAGTCTGGAGATGCTTGTACATTGATCCCCACTTTAATACCATTCGTCATTATATCTCAAAGGAGGAATTTTTGCTAGGTGACCTGAATCCGTTGATTTCACTTGAGGTGGCTAAATTCTTAACCCGAGTGTTAAATCTTAAGTATGAGAAGGCTGAGTCTGATATGGCTTGGCCTCTTGTTAAGGAAGATTATGGTGCAAATGGATGATATGTATAATGGATGTTTTCACTTACCTTAATTGTGTAGCTAGTTCAATTGTCTATAACTCTGAGGGATAATGGATGTACGGTGGAATTTAGTTATGTACTGTATCAGGATGGTTATGGATTGATATTTGGGAAGTTATTTTTATTATTATTATCAAATAAGTTATTATTAGACTTTTGATGCTTTTAAACCCATTACCCAGAATGGAAATGGTCGTTGTGGTTATTTTGGGACATTGTGTTACTTTATTTGAATGGTTGTGAGTATATTACGCTCCGGACCCTAAAGTACAAATCAATGACGAATCAATGCAAGGAGGTGACATAAGGGTTTTGTTTTTTAATTTTTGCTTTATTTTGGGATTTTATATTCTGTTTAATTATATATTAGAGTATTTTATTGACTACTGATTATTGATTAATGATTATTGACTACTGATTATCCATTACTGTGTACTGATTATTGATCATTGTTTATCGTTTGTGTTTATAATGGCCAGTGGCTAAGTAACAACACATATTTTATTTGATTTGACAAGAGCACATTTTAACCACTTAATACTTATGGTCTGCACAAACCTTTGCTGTCTTTCAATTTTGGCAGCCATTTTTGGATTTAAAGCAGCTTCTTCATATGGAGCCTGCATCACACTAGCTTGCACAGAAAATGCTGGTTGGATCAGTTGAGTCTGCCTGTTTTTACTAGTACGCTAGTAGGCTGTTATTAGGCGGCGTAGACGGGTTGTTAAGGCAGACTGAGTTGGCCAATAAATTTTGTCTCCTTCCATTGTTTGACCATCTATGTTAAATGAAAAATGAATAGAAATTAGGTTTAAATATGATTGTGCCTCATGTTTTGTACAACCCCCAATGTAGGACTGCACCCATTGTTTGAGCTACTCCAGAATGGTGAGATACTGGGCATTTAAAATAAATTAAAGAAATGATTTGTTTTACCTCCATCTGCTATTACAAGATCTCCTGGTGATGAAGCATCATCCTAAAATCAGATGAAAACCCCCAAGATTTGAAATAAGAAGTATGACACAGCTTGTATATACATTATGAAAGTAAAAAAGCAATGGCAAGTAAACCTTCTATTCTGTTTGGAAAGGGTGGTTATTAAAGCATTGTAATGCTTTGTAAAGCAATAGGAATGCTTTACACAAAATTTACTAAAAAATTCATTAGCTTAAGCATGCAGATTAAATAATGTATTTAAAAACCTCTAATATTTAATCCATACAGTTCAGTGTAACATTCTTACTATGATAGAATGAATGAAAACAGAAGTATACACTACCTCCATGTCATCTTTAAACATTGCTGGAGCTGGTTTATATTCAGGATCTTCTACATCCCTGTAAAATATTCGACACAGTACAATCATTTTTAATCATTACGGAAATATTTTATTCTGTTTGTCTTATACAAATACGTTTTAAAATCTAGCTGGACTTATTGTCCAGTTGTTTTTCTACTGGAAAAACTCAAGACATTTTTAAGGGCAAGTTCCACCCCAAAAAGTAAAAGAAATTCTTCAATTATCTGGCTTTAAAATTTATATACTCACCCCTTTTCCTGCCACCTACTTAAAACAGGCCCTCTATGTGCAGCACCATACACTTTTGCCAACTAGATGTATGATAAATGCATGACTTTTGGAGGATATCAGTACTATTAAAACTCATTTAAATGATCTCTGCCTTTAGTGTTCTGAGCTCATTAGTTTTTATAAGGCTCTCATTTTCGCTAGCCTTTGTACTTGAGTCAAACTTGCATCTCTCATGTGGCAGCACATATATCACCAGAATGTCAACAGTCTAGCATAGTTGTTTGCATTTGTGGTGAGCTGAGACTTCAAAATATTGTGCTGCAACTGGAGCAGGCTCAATTCACTACTCCTTTAACATTGCAACAACTCATAAACAACACCATTCATGCCAATGGATTAGCATCAGTATAAAAGGAGAGATTAATTCATTCCATGGCTTTTCAAACTCAGAATTATTAAAAAAATTCCTACCCATCCATGAAATCATTCGCTCTTTGTTCAGCAGCAACTGCTTTCTCATCTGGTTTGCCCACTCTTTCCAGGAAGCACAGAGCTGGGTCTGCTCTAATAGTGTTGTACTTTTCATAGCCTGAAGAGGGAAGAAACAGTATCAAAATGTCATACCAAAAAAATAATCTGTAATGAAACCAAGATAAAAAGCCCCAAACATAGTCCATACAAGTGTTCTCATTATTCACCATGTTTAAAAACTCCAATTAGGAGAGACTTATCTGCCTCTGCATCCCACCATTCTGCAGGTACCTCAGAGTGGTCTGGCTCAGGGACCCAAACATCAATCTCGCTGAAAAATTCAATAGTAAAACAAATGTTAATCTAATTTGTCTTTGTTATTCCACGCTCATTTTTATATACATACACATATATTTTAAAGTAGTAATGATTCTACATCTGTAGAATGGGGATGTAGGGCGGCGTTCTCGGTCGCTGCCCTGATTTTGTGGAACTACCTTCCTCCAGAGGTTTGTCTGAGCCCCAGCCTAAGCATCTTCTGGAGGCAGTGCAAGATTTTTTTTGTTGGGGAGGAGAGTAGGGGGTTGGGAGAGGGTTTGGGGGTGTGTGTGTGAAGATGGGGGGTGGTTAGAGAGGGGTGAGGGAAAATGTTGTTGGGGAGGTTGGGGGTTGTCTGCTGTTTTATATGTTTGTTTGTAAGCTGCCCTGAGCCATTCAGGAAGGGCTGATCAAAAACCGTAATAGATAGATAGAAACAGACTGAGAGCTAGAGGACTCATAGGGAGGGAGGGAGGGATGGCAAGATCACTGTGGAGAGAGCAGTGAGAGTCATACCTACGGGGCTGCGGGAGCCATCAAGTGAGATGCTGAGGGTCAATCTGCATTGGCAATGACAACGATTGAGTCTAAGGGTGATTTCAGACGTGACGTTGACACGGTGAACCACGGTGAATACCCACCTGGGGTCACCGTGTCCCGTACGTCTGTTTGGCGGCCGCCAGATGTTGGCCACGCTCAATCGGCACATGGGGTCAATTTGAACCACGCTTCCCGGGCTAGCCGGGGGAAGGTCCCGGGAAGCGTGGTCAAACGGACCCCGGGCCGTGGCCAACAAAAAGTAACGTCTGGCCGCGTGCCACGGCCCGGGATCCCCGGCGGGATCCCGGGCCGTGGCACGATCGGCCAGACGCGGCGGCCGCATTGGCCCCGCCGCCCGCCCGTCTCCTCGGAGGGCGGGCGGCGGGGTGCGTGGAGGGGGCGGGGCCGTGCGGCCGCACGTTGCGCCGCGCGGCCCCGGCCCCTCCCACTTTCCCCGCCGGGATCCCCCCGGCACGTCTGTTGGGCCGTGAAGGGGTGACCCCGGCGGGGAACGAAGCCGGTGGTGCCGGTACGGGGCCAAAGGGCCCCGTATCGTCTGAAAGTACCCTGTGTTAAAACTGTCAGGGAGCCATCCTGCCTGAACAACAGTTCTTGTTCTACGAACATATGAGGTAAGGACAGCATTGGGAGAAAGGTTTCCCCCTTTTGTTGCTTGTTCTCTCTCACCCAGTAGCTTCTTAGGAACAGAATAGTTGGAAGGGATCTTGTGTGTGTGTGTGTGTGTGTGGGTGGGTGTGTGTGTGTGTGTGGCTGTCCATCCAAGACTTGCTTTCCAGACCCTTTTTCATCTTTATTTTCCTTCTCCGAATCTGTTCCAATTTGTCAATGTCCTTCTTAAAACGAGGTACCCCAGACCGGAGACAATACGCCAGGCGACTAGTGCCAAACAAAGTAGAACTATTACTTCTGTTTCTGTTAATGCAGCCTAAACTGCAGTAGCATATTTTGCAGCCAGATCACATTGCTGACTCATGTTTGGTTTGTGATCAACCATACATATACTTTGTAAGTCACCCTTAACCTCAGGGGAATGGTGGGGATCTAATTTTTTTTAAAAAAATGAATCAATAACTTTACAATAAGCAAAAAACCCTCAATGTAACTCACCTGGCATCAACTCCATCAAATACTTTTTGGAACTCATTGCCAATGACTTCTTGTTTTAAATAATATAGCATTCTTACTCGAAGCAAGACCCTAAACAAAAAGAAAATACAGTTATTAGTAATCTATCAAGCTTTTCATTTTGAAGAAAATTGGGTCCCTTACCTTGGGAAGTTTTCTTCTAGATAGGTCTACTGGACATGCAATTTTGCACTCTGGGGATGATCCCCTTCTTGACCAGTAAGAGGCAGGACAAAGATCCAGCAGAGCATGTTCAGTTGGGATCAGTCCCTTGCAGCTCCATTTGTTCCAAAGCCTGGATCCTGAAAAACTCTTACCATCCAAACTCATTATTGAGAAGAAAAGGACAAAACAAGGAATCCCACCCTTTGTATTTAATTGGTTTTTTAAAAAAAATACACAATTCACCATGAAAACCCAACAGGGAGGGATGAATTGACATCCAGAAGATGTATCTAGAAGGAAAATTCCCTTAAGGGACCCAATTTTCCTTTCTCCTTGTATCTACTGGACAACAATTCTGCACTCTCAGGAAGTACCAAAGGTGTGCTTATTCAAATTCTATGATGGGATAACAACAGTAGTTTGAACTCAATTTTGCATCAATAACATTATTGAAGTACCCCTTGAAGCACTCTTCTACTAAAGCTGCTTTCCCTCAGTTCTGACTGGGTAGGAATGTCTAGTGAAAGTGTGCAGGGATGACTATGTGGCTGCCCTGAAAACCTCTTTACAGGGTGCCCCAGCCTTGAATGCCCTGGATGTAGAAGCCTACCTCCAGGAGAGAGCCAGAACCCTCTGCGAAGGCAACAGGCCTTCTGATGTATAAGCTTCTGAAATACATGTTGGAGTCCAGCATCTGATGTATAAGCTTCTGAAATACATGTTAGAGATTACAGCTTTTGACACTTATTTCCCCTTCCAAGTGGGTTATAGTTAACAAACCAAAATCTAAGACTGCCAATGCAGCTGTTCAATGTATATAAATCCTCAAGGTCCTTCTTGCATCTAATGAATGCCATGACTTCTCCTGAAGGTTGGCAGGCCTGGGACAAAAGAAAAGTAACAATCTCTGTGCCCTATGAAAAGCTGAATGAATTTTTGGGATAAAGGCTTGACTTAGCCTCATTACAACAGATTCCTTCAGAAAGATACAAAAAGCTGGGTGTATGGATGATGCATCCAACTCCGAAATTCGCAGACCTGAAGAAATCGCTATCATAAACTCCACTTTAATAAAGTAAAAGAACACTTCTTTGGAGAGCTCAAATGGGGCCTAGTGAATGGCCTTCAAAGTTAAATTTAAGTTCCAAGAAGGAAACCAGTGGATCACTGAAGGAAAAAGTAGTCTTGTATGCCTTCAAAAATCTTTTGACATGCAGATGTAATGACAGCCTAGAGCCTGAAAAAGAACTGCGAACACTATCCAAAGTTCTCACCTGCTTGGAGAGAATACTAGGATTTACCCCTTGCCTAGACCATCTTGTAGAAATACCAAACCAGTATGGATCCTAACTTTATTTGGATGTGTCTGCATGCACACCATTCAACGAACACTTTCCAGGTGTGCTGATATATTCTTGTTATCTATTGTCTTCTCAATGATATTAGTGTATTACGAACAGTTTCCAAGTTTCTTAGGTGTCTGACCAGCTTATGTTCAACTTCCAGGTCATTAGTTTCAATGGACTTGGGTTCTCATAAAACATTGGCCCTTACGATAGTCGATTTGGGAGTACTGGTAAAAACAATGAGGGTGCTTAATTCAACTTGGACAGGTCTGAAATACATGGACCTTTGGGGCAAAAGAATGGGGCTATTATGATTAAGGAGGCTCCCTCTTTCTTCAGTTTGTTGATAGTCCTGCTGATGAGAGAAAACAAAGGGAGAGCATACAAGAGATCCCGAGGACAGATATGACAGAGTACTGAAAGTCTCTGCCCCTTATCGTTGGAACCTTGCCATGTACCTGTTCACCTTCACCTTCTGGTGAGAGGCAACAAGATCCATCACTGGTTTCCCAAACCTCCAAACTATCATTTCAAAAACTGACAGGGACAATAGGGACCATTTCCCCCAGGCTACTCGTCATCTGATGAATCAATCTGCCCAAACAATGCATCTCTCTTGGATACGGAATGCCCTGATCAATATTAGATTCACTTCCACGCATCATAGAAGTTCCCTGGCTCCATTGCGTAGAGACAGAGATCCCCTTGGTAGATTAAGTATGCCTTTGCAATTGTGTTGCCTGTGTATACCAAGAGGCATTGTCCTCACACCTCAAGGCAAGTTGAATTAGTGCTAGGAATACAGCTCTGCTCTCAAGTCTAGTCAATTTATGCTGTGATGCATCGCATCCTTGGACCATGTTCCCTGCACTAATCCCGGATTCAAACACCACCCCCAACTACACAGACTTGTATCCATTATAATTATTATCCTAGTGGATTCCAATAATGGTATCCCGTTAGAAAGCGGTGCTCTGCCAGCTATCCATTCAGGT
The DNA here is from genome assembly GCA_003113815.1 of Sphenodon punctatus. Taxonomy (NCBI): domain Eukaryota; kingdom Metazoa; phylum Chordata; class Lepidosauria; order Sphenodontia; family Sphenodontidae; genus Sphenodon; species Sphenodon punctatus. The sequence goes on from QEPC01013661.1 coordinate 306,220, forward strand.
ACATGCTGGGGTACCTGTATCCAGGATATCAAGCCCCCAATTATCTGGGATTGGAAGGGTTTTAGAATGGCTTGTAGCACTCTCAAGTACACTTTGATCCACCGTAGATGATGGATGTCTGAACAAGCATCCCCTGTAGCCTTGCTAGCCCTTTCAGCTACATATGTATGCTGGAATGTCTCTCTGATTAGGTGGTGAATTTTGATCTCTCTCTGGCCAAAAACAGACATACAGGCAGTGTGGTGGCTCCCCGGCCCAGGGTAGGAAACCACAGCCAACATGGCTTGGGTCAGGGCACCGAACAAACGTGCCCGTTGCTGGAGAGCCGACCACATGGCCTGAGTAAAGCAGGAAGTTAAACCAACATACGGGCGGCCAGCCAGCCCCACCCCTGCCCTGCTCCCAGTGCCCCACCTCTTGTCATGATGGACAGCCATGGCAGTCCCTGCCCCGAGGTGGGTTTGTGGGGCTGAACACATGTGCTAGCCTGCGTGGAAGACCATTAGCCTCGAAGTTTTTCTGAGGACGCAGCCTGGGCTAGCTGCCTACCTGCCCCAGGGCAGTCCCAGGCTAACATCTGGCGGCGCATAAGCAGACATGCTGGTGGGTCCCAGGCCACAGTGGGCCATCGTCACATCTGTATTTTGCCCCTTGTTGGGAATTAAGACTGCTTTTAACTGGGTATCTATCGTCACACCCAGGGGTACTAGTCTCTGGATAGGATTAGTTGACTCTTGTTTGTGTTTATAATAAAGCCAGGCAACAGCAACTGAGGTATGTCATTGTGAATCCTAAATCTCTGATGGCCCCGTCTTCCAATGCAGACCTTGCCAAAAGAGGGTCTCTTCCTGAGCGCTATAGCGTGTCCCTGTAAAACGGTCTCTCTTACACAGTTGATCAATGTTGCATAGCCCAGCTGTTGACGAATAGTTGTAGAGTTCCCCCTATAGGAGGCTCAGTCTCTGGTGCTGGGTCCGCCCCAATTTGGAGCGAAGAAATCCTGGTGATCTATGTGGTCTCTGCTAGCAATCCCTTCCTGTAGGTCCTCTGCTCTGGGGGGAGGATCTTCCCCTTCTGGGTTACGAACTGTAATAATGAAGACCTGCTGTAGCAGCAAAGAATTTGCTTGGGACTTTTGAATATTCCTTCTTATTTTGAGGATTTTAGGGTTCTTTGGACAGGTTTAAACATTTCCCCCCTGTATTTGAGGGGAAATTCTCAGTCCTGTCCCTTCACCCCCTCTGCCTGAGGGGACCCGAGGATCTACCCCTTTTCTAAGGGGGCCATGGAGAAATCTGAGGAGTGTGCAAGGGACCCCAGTATCCTTCAGGGGTGGGAGGGAGGTGTTCCTACTGAGGACTGCTGCTGCTCTTTTTTGAAGTTTCTTTTTTGGGTTAAAGGGACATCCTTCCCTGAGGAGAATTTCTCCTGGGTTTTTTCATGTTCCCTTTCCTATTCTGAGGTGGGGTTCGATGTTTCAGAGAACTCTTGTATGTCCTTGAACAGTCTCTTGCCCTTCTCAGGGACCGGCTGTTTCTTTTTGCCCGCAGGCTTAGGGTGGCCCTTGAATCCTGTCACTTCTTTGGCCCTTTTCAAACAGGCCGCAGTGGGTGGGGGGATTGGTGTGCGCCTGTGGGACACCCACTTCCACCCATCTCCATGCATGGCACAACTGGCATTGGAGCCCATTCCTCTGTGCGTGGGTGATGGGTGAAGGTGGGTGGAGAGTGGGAGCGCGCACGCACCCCCACCCACCACGGGCGCCATTCCTATGGGCACCCACCCATCCTCCCCGCAACTGCTGCAGCGTCTGCATGGGCGCCCCCCACTGCACATGTGTGGTTGGGGTGTGTGTGAAAATGCCCTTTTGGGTGGGGGGGGGGTCATCCAGATGATTCAGGGCCTACCATTTTTCACCCCTGGATCTTCCACACCCTTCATTCATTTTCTCCAGTGGGGCTAGAAATTGTCCCCAGCATCTCCATTTGGAGTGATGCTGTTGGGGACATAAAATGGGGGTGATCTTGCTTTCTCTGCCTTGTGCTCTGGTAGCCAGTCACCTTCCGGATCTGCTCATAGCTTCTTGGCGCCACTTTACGCTCTCCAGTGGCGCAGGTCTGCAGAGTTTTCCCCAGCTGGGGTTTCTCCACTCCTCTGCTCTGACTCTGCTAGGCCCACTTCCTGCATGGGCTCTCCGGCAACGGACTTATGGTGGGTGGTGGAAGTGCCCGCTGGGAGCTCTTGTGCACCCTTTCTTCCCCTTTACCATGCTGGCTGGGACAGGAATTAGGGGTGAGGGTTGCATGCCAAAATAGGGTCCATGGCCCAAGATCCCCACTGGGGGATAAACTAGCTTTTGGGCTGAGCCCAGTGTCACTAGACAATAAACGTTACATGCCCGCTCAGTGAGAATAAAAAGAGGAATTGGGTCCCTTACCTTGAGAATTCTCTTTCTATGTCCCTCAAGGGAGGTCATTCGGACGTAGGGAGCGACCTCCTCAACGACCACTAGGAGGCAGCAAAGACTTTGCTGGGAGCACGTAGGGAGGACGCTCCCCCGCTTTCCCAGGAGTAACAAGTCGAGGAACAACTGCTCAGCTGCAAAAACTTAACAGATATTAAACAACAGTCCCCCCGAGGGGGTAACAGGAAACTTGATTAAGAACAGTAAACCTTATCCCAGCACCCAAGTATTACCTGGGTGGGCCGAATGACCTCCCTCGAGGGACATAGAAAGAGAATTCCCAAGGTAAGGGACTCAATTCCTCTTTCTATGCTCTCTCGTCTGGTCATTAGGACGTAGGGAGGTACCAAACCAGTACGGAAAAATGGGGGGGACTGGGCGCTTATTGGGGATCTAGGATCCCCTGAAGCACCCACCTCCCAAAGGCGGCTTCTGCTGATTCGAAGCGATCGATTTTATAATGCTTTGTGAAAGCGTGGAGACTCCTCCACGTTGCCGCTCTGCAAATTTCTAAAGTAGGAGCCCTAGCTTGAAAAGCCCAGTTAGTAGAGGCTGAATGGGTAGAGTGAGCCAGGGTTCTGGCCGGTGGCACTAAGTCTAAGCCTCTATAAGCGTCGGCTACGCATGCTGTGATCCATTTAGAGATAACTGCCTTAGAGGCTTTTTTACCCCTGGAGTGCGGATGGTAGCTCACTAGTAGGGAAGATGTCTTCCTAAAGGGCTGAGTGTGCTCCATATAGATTTTGAGTGCCCTTTGAACATCTAGGGTGTGCCATAGCTTTTCCAGGGCGTGGTGAGGCTTAGGGCAGAAAGGAAGGAAGGATCACCTCCTGGGCTAGGTGAAAAAAGGAGGGGACCTTGGGAAGGAAGGTTGGGTCCAACCTGAGTAGTACCGATTCCTTCCTAAATATGCAGAAGGCTGGGTCGATAGAAAGAGGCCCGATTTCTGAGACACTTCTCGCTGATGTTATTGCGATGAGAAAAGCCATTTTGATTGAGAGAAAGTAAAGAGAAACTTGGTGTAGTGGTTCGAAGGGAGGCCCCGTCAGGGCTTTGAAAACCACGTTAAGGTTCCATGTAGGGAAACTATGTATTACTGGTGGTGCTAAACGGCTGGCCGCCCTTATGACGTGAGGATGCGCGGAGAAGTGTTGGCCGGAGGAGGCTGCTAGAGTGCTGTCGATAGCCGATAGCTGCCTGGATAGCGTGTTAGGGCGGAGTCCCTTGTCAAGTCCTTCCTGGAGGAATTGGAGGATTTGCGGAGTGGAAGGATTACGAGGTGGAATATGATGTGATTGGCACCATCGAACAAAGAGAGACCAGGTTGACTGATAAATCCTTCTAGTGGATTGGCGCCTTGAGGCAAGGAGGGTCTGGACTACTGGTGCGGAGTATCCTAAGGATTGGAGTGCCGAGGACTCAATAGCCAGGCTGTTAGCCTCAGGAATTCGGGCTGTTCGTATTGAAGAGGTCCCTGGGTGAGAAGGTGTGGTGTCACCAGTAGGGGAAGATGGTTTCCTTTGGACAGGTTGTGGAGGTCTGGAAACCACGGTCTGCAAGGCCAGAATCGGGCTATTACGATGACCGTGGCCTGTCGTTTCTTGGCTCTGCTGATTGTCCTCCCTAGGAGTGAAAAGGGGGGAAAAGGTGTACAGCAGGCCCTGGGGCCATGGGTGACTTACAGCGTCGTGAGCCTCCGCCTCGGGGTGTGGGCTCCTGGTGAAGAGTCTGCGTCTTGTGATTGGTGGCAGAGGCGAAAAGGTCCACTATTGGGGCCCTGAAGGTGGTCACCACGAGGTTGAAGGCTTGCGGGGAGAAAGACCATTCCCCCGGGTCCATTTCCTGTCTGCTGAACCAGTCCGCTTCTACATTGTCTTGGCCCCTGATGTGTCTGGCCGTCAGGGAGAGTAGATTGTCCTCCGCCCAACTGAGGAGAAGGGAGGCTTCCTTGTGGAGGGACGAGGATCTGGATCCCCCCTGATTGTTCACGTAGGCCTGAGCTGTTGTATTGTCTGTGAAGACAAGCACATGCTGATTCCGCAGGTGTGTGGCGAAGTGAAGCAGTGCGAGGCGGATGGCTCTGAGCTCCAGCCAGTTGATGCTGTGCTCTAGTTCGCGGTTAGACCACAAGCCCTGAGAAGTGTGGGCAACGAGGTGGGCTCCCCATCCGAACAGGCTGGCATCCATGGTAAGTAAAAGACTTTCTGGTTCCGAGAGAGGGACTCCGTTGGAAAACCTGTGTGTCTGTTCCCACCACGCTAGTGACTGGCGTGCTGCGCGGTTGAGAGGAATGGACACAGGGCTGTTGTTGATGATTGCTGCTTGCCAGGGTCTGAGAAGGGCCTGAAGCGGGTGACAGTGGAAGCGAGCCCATTGGAGATGATGTATGAGCGATATCATCAGTCCTAGGAAGGATGCCAGGGTGAGAAGCGGCACCTGCGGGCGGTTTCGAATTGCTGAGATGAGAGTCAGCAGCTTGATTTGCCGGTGGAATGGGACAAACACTCTGTTTTGGCAGGTGTCGAATACCACTCCCAGGCGCTCGAGACGTTGAGCCGGTGTGAGATGGCTCTTGAGTGTATTGATGATAAAGTCATGGCTCTCGAGGTATTTCCTGGTTTGGGTGAGATGTGTCCGGGCCGGTTGTAGCGATGGAGCTTTGACGAGTAGATCATCTAAGTACGGGTAGACTGCTATCCCCAATAGTCTGAGATTCGCTATGAGGGGGACGAGGACCTTCGTGAAGGTGCGAGGCGCTGATCCCAGTCCAAAGGGGAGAGCTCAGTATTGCCAGTGCTGGCCATCATAACAGAATCTGAGCCACTTCCTGTGTGCCGGAAGGATGGGGACATGGAGGTATGCGTCTTGCAGGTCCAGGGATGCCATCTAGTCGCCCTTGGTAAGGGCTTGGGATATGGAATGGAGGGTTTCCATCCTAAGCGTTGCCTGCGTAGTGCTCTGTTGAGACGCCTGAGATCGAGCACTCCTCTCCAGGAACCGGACTTCTTTCGCACCAGGAAGAAGCTGGAATAGACCCCTAGGCCGCGCTTGTGCCACGGCACTCTCTCTACTGCCCCCAGGTGGTGGAGCCTGGTGATTTCTGCTAGGATGTTGTTGTGCTTGAGAGGATTGTGAGGGCGGGGGGACATTCTGAAGACATCCCGCAGGTTGTATCTGGTCTCGATTGAGAACCCTCTCGAGACGGTCTGAATGACCCATGTGTCTGTAGTGGCTTGGACCCACCTTGGCGCAAACTCTAGCAGATGGGCGCCAATCTTCTGAGAGGCGGGGCAGGAAGATGTGGTATAGTCAGGATTCTTGCTGGCGTGGCAGTGATCCTGAGCGGCGGTTTTGTTGGTGCTGAGCTGGTGGTCTGTTGAACTTGGCTCCTCTGCCCCTCTGGTATCGATTGTGGTTAGCAGCGTTCCAGGAGGGTTGCGCGGAGTATTGATAGCGCTTTTGGCCCTGTTGGAAACGAAAAAAGGGGTGAAAGGGATTTCTGGTGGATTGGACCTGGTTTAGTGTATGCTTCTTGTCCTTGTTTGAAGCATCGGTCAGGGCCTTGTCTAGTGCCGTGGCGAACAGCTTGACTCCTTTGAAAGTGCTGTTCACTAGCAGGTTTTTGGCGTGGGTGTCGGCTCGTCAGGAGCAGAGCCACAGTCTACGCCTGGCTACCATGTTGGCTGCCATTCCCTTGGCTGCCCATGTTAGAATGTCCATAGAGGAGTCCATTAGGAAAGCCTGGGCTAGTGTTATGTTAGTGGCGAGCTTTCTGGATTGTGCTTTAGAAAGCTTGGGGTCCTTCCCCATTTTGAACCACTTCATCACTGCTCTAGACAAGTGGGAAGTGGTGGTGGCCATACGCAGTATGTTGGCCATGGCTTCGTAACTCTTTTTAAGGCCAATCTCGAGACCTTTGTCTGTAAGGTCCTTTAGTAAGAAGTCGCCCTCGGCGGGGAAGACAGATTGGTGGACGAGGGCTGCCGCTGCAGCATCCACCTGGGGCAGGGTGAAAACGGGCTTGCTCCGTTTTGTAAAGGTATATAGGGTCTGCTGGGGTCTTGTTCATTTAAAAGACTTAGTAGGGTGCTTCCACTGTGCCCTGATAATTTTTTTGAAGGCCTTGTCTAGGGAGGCACCTGTGGTGTCGTGGTCCAACTTGGGATATAGTCCCTGTCTGATTCCTCCTCTCCTTCTGAAGAGGAGTCTGATTCCCCCTTTTTTTGTGTTCTGGGCATGACCCTTAGTACCCTCTCTGCCCTTTTTATAAGCTTTGGGCCTTGGGTCATGGGGAAGCTCCCTGCCTATGTCCTTATGTCCCTTTGAAAGGATCTTCTCCCAGTCCTGATATTTATCATCTCGGATAGATTGGGAAGCCATGGATGAGCCTGCCTCTGACTCCTCCCTCTGATGAGGGTAAGGGATGGCCGGGAGGTCTTTTCTGATGTGTATGTGGCCGCTTGGCCGGGGGTGGGGTGGGTATCTGCATCCAAAGAGTCCCCTGAGAACTCCCCTTCTTCGGGGGGAGAGCAGTGATCCTCCTCCTCAGCCGAGGAGGAGCCCAGCAGGTCAGAATGTGAGGCTCGGGGTTTAGCAGGGCGCCTGCTTTTCCCCTTCCCCACTGACCGGGAGGTTCCTTTAAAAGGTTCCCTTAGGGGGCTGCCTATGGGTAGCTGGCCTCTTGTGAGACCTCTGATTGCTCTCTATACGCGAGAGTGCCCCCATCATCGCCCTGAGGGTTTCCAGCTGGGCCTGCTGGAAGGCGTTGGGCTCGTTTGAACCCTGGTCCCCCCTTACTTGGGAGGAGACAGCCGATGCTACCTCCTCATCGTTGTCCTCCACGGGGGATTCCTGAGGGCTGCGGGCGGCTTGGGGCTGCTGCGTGGGGAGGGAAGTCTCACTTTCGGTTTCCCTCTCCTCTGCGGCCATTTTGGTTCTGGCCCTGCTTGTTGCTGGCGCTGTAGCGGCAGCACTCTCCGGCCTGTGTCTGGTGGCCCTGTGCTGCCTGGCCGCCGCTGGGACCGTTTCAGCCCGCGGTTTGGATGCCTGTCCAGCAGCCGTGTGGCGGGTTTTGGCAGTTTCCGCCATTGCGGTGGCACTGAGGTGTCCGGGGGGGTATCTCCGAGGAGTCCCCTCTCCGGCGAGCTCTGGCCTGAACCCAAGGGCCAGCTCAGAAATAAAAAAGCCTCCTCCTGAGCCCAGGGGAGGCTGCGCCCGATATCTGGTGCGGATGCACCTCCAAGATTTTAAATTTTGAAAGTTCGGGGATGTGGGTGCGGCGCACCCGGCTGCACGTCCTTCTAGGTCTGAGGCAGACTTCGAACTGGGGGAAGCGGGGGAGTGTCCTCCCTACGTGCTCCCAGCAAAGTCTTTGCTGCCTCCTAGTGGTCATTGAGGAGATCGCTCCCTACGTCCGAATGACCGGACGAGAGGGCATAGAAATAAATGTGACACTGCCATCCGATTGGAGCCCAGTGGCTCCGTTCCTACCAGGTCAGAGCCAGAAATCCAACCGGATCTGCAAGGAACTGATACTCACCGAGCATGGATCTTTGTCTTCTGCCTCCTACGAGTCGAGCTGAGGATCGTCCCCAGAGTGCAGAACTGATGTCCAGTAGATGCAAGAAGATGGTGGTGTTCAGTTGGTTAGTATCTTCCAACCACATATTTTCTGCAATGTCCTTTCCCCCTTTATCTTTACATACAGTGGCAGTGAATTCAAGATTACTCTAACAGAAACAGCTTTGCATAAATGTATCAAGCCTGTTCAGAGATAAGTATTTTAGGCCACAGAATTTGTTATGCCAATGAATAAATGTTTTATGTGAACTAAAAATCTGATTTGCTAATAGATCATGAATCTGACCCTAAACCCGTACATGTAACATCCTGTGGATGTGCAGAAAGAATTATGCATGTGTTGTGTGCAGGTTGAGACTCAGGTTATATATTACTACCTCTGGAATACATTTGCCTAGAAGTGAATGTGTAACCATGCAAATCTACACATTTGCTTCAAAACTGCACAAGATCTACACAATTGCTTGTTAGCCACCCTGAACTGCTTTTGCAGGAGGGGGGCGGGGTATAAATTGCTAAAATAAATAAATAAATAGAAATATAAAACCAATGCTTCCATGCCTTTAAAGCCCATGCTGTTGCTTTAAAAAGATGTATATACACCTACTTATACTATAACCACAATGTCTGTTCTAACTCGGCAAGACAGACAAAACCCCTATGCAACAGGAAGTTCTCTCACACCAGTTTGGCCTGACGAGAAGGGTGGTGGGATTTAGTAGCAAATGGAGGAAAAGAGGATTTGCTATCACCTCATGCTGTCTCCACATGCCACCAAGTCCCATTGTTAGGAGTTCTACACTGGTCCATGGAAGTTTACCAAGTAAAGAAAGGGAACTAGAAACTAGTGAATGTTTTAACACAACCCAAAAGCATGCATGCATGGACCCTCCTCCAAGCCCAGCCTACATTCTGCTGCTAGTACCCGTTTTAGAATCACACACAAAACTGAAGGATGTTTTACAGCAGATGACTGAGCAAACCACCAGTGTTTTCATATGCAAGGACTGATAACAGTGCCAAACAAACAAGAAAGGAAATAAAGTGTACTAATGTTTGAAAGATAGTTTCAAAATTTAAGGTAGGATGCCATGTAAGTTGCTACTATAAGTACATCTAGAGTCAGATCAATTTCTACTTCATTAGATAAGTCTAACATGAGGAGAAATTAATGTAGTCTATGCACTTAATTTCAGAAGGCATACTCTGAAATCTTTTGACTGTAAAACAAAGTTAAAATTATTTTATAACAAACTGAACTAAGCTAACATATCTAAACTGCTACTTACTTGTTGCAGTGGTGCTTTATATGTTTTTTATATCCTTCATCTTGCAACAGATGCTCTGGATTATACTTTCGAAGCCATTCTGCCTTATGTATATCAAAGGTGCTGGCCTGAGTCTTCACTTTCTTTCCTTTGCGACCCCTGGGCACAGGGGCTGACAAACCTATGCAAAATATTAACATAATGTAATGGCAATACATTTCAGTAGCATTCTCAAAATTACGGTTATATTTAGGGACCCAGGTTCACTGCACCAAAATACCCTAAATTCTGCAGCCTGGGAAGCCAACTTCTGCAAGTTCACCACAAGCATAAAAAGTTTGCGGAATTTCTTCATTTGCATAATTGTTCAACATTTGTTTATGCAAATTTACTTCCCAGGATGCAGTCACCAAGCAATAAATACACTTCCTTTGTCCCCAAACCTATACTACCTCAGCAAGACACACCTTGTCTGCAAAAATACCTCCTTCAACACATATTCCCAGCACAAAAAGCTCCCTCCCTCAAATACCCCAGCAAAAACCCCTGCTCACTATGGATGCTGCCCCTGCTCCTACTTTCCACCCCCCACGCACAGAGAAACAGAGCCAAGATGCAGAGAAACAGAGCTAAGAGCTGCCTCGCCTTGGCGGGGGTGTAAGCTGTTGTCTGCTGGCTGAGGTGGCCCCTTCCAGCAGAGAACAGCAAGAGAGGGTGGAGGAGGGCTATTTTTTCTGAGCAAAGCTTCTCCTTCCAGGTCAACAGCAAAGTAGCTGATTAAAACTAATCCCCTCAGAGCTCAGCTGGTGTAGTGAACATAGGTCCCTGGTTGTATTCAAAAAGGGGGGGAGGGAGGAGACCTTGGTGTCATTATTTAACAGTGCCGTATGAGATCCCAGATTCACAACATAAGAACATAAACTGTCACACTTTCAGCTGGCAGAAATAGGATATAAAATAATATAGGTTTTGAACCAATCAAGGACAGAACAAAAAGAACAAAAGCAAAACCAAAAAAAAAAACCTACCCAAAAAACAAAAAAAAGAAGTGCCCCTATTCCCTCAACACTATGTACAAAGGTTTCAACGTGTAGGAACAAAGAGAAAACTTATTCTATGTGCAGCATACTAATCCATCCAGTCAAGCTGACGGAGAATTAGGAAAAAGAGGGAGAAGTTCTTTCCCAACTCAACCTATTAGGTTTTCCAAACAAAAATGATTGCTTTTGCTTTGTCTTGAATTGTGGTCTTCTGGCATTTTGAGAAGTAATTTAAGCATTCTTTTGTCAGAGTTAATGAAATTATGTTTGCTTTTATCACAAGCTAAAACATGACAAGCTTTCTATTACAGGAACACTCAGCTTCTTACCTAGGTGATTCTGCAGCTCTCGTGTTTGCCCATCCTCTGTTGGGGTGATCAGATCCCATATAAAACTTTTTATCTTCTCATCTCCTCTGTAGTGAACAAGGCAATATGCTAGGAGCGCTCGGCAAATTATCTCCACATCTTGTTCGTTTAGTTGCCTCTTGAAGCGGCCATGCGACAAGATTTCTCTCCATCGGCCCCACCTACTCCAAAGCCACACAACCATTAGCATTTTTAATAAATAACCCCAAGGCAATTTACAGATTGGTATTACTGCAAAGGGATTTTTCATTAAAAATCTTTATTTTGCTTTTTATTTTCTTTGGCTATTTAGGTTAGCAAAGGGCAATTTGTTATTGTTTAGATTTCAAACTCTGGTTTATATAAACTTAAATTCAATTCAATTTTTTTTTTAATTGATGGGCACTAGCTTTCGCCATGGCCCCATAGTTTGATAAAACAAATAAACCAGATACATAGATAACAAATATACAAATAAATAAGACCAAACAGAACAAAAACACTTTCAAAAAGACAGAATCTTGTTCCTTAATCGATCCCTCGCCCCCTGCGTAACCATTTTAGGAGCAAGTATCAGGTTCTAATACATTCTTAAGAAAAGGTAATTATCTGGCAGAGCTCTCTTCCTATATGCACAAAGCATATATCAGTTTAAGCCTCTTTTGCTTGAATCTCCACTTATATTCAAGGGGGCCAATGTTTCATCCTGATTCTATCATACCTCCTCTGTTCTAATTTTTAGGGCAAGCTGCACAAAAGCGGCAACAGCACTAAGATCCTCTGCCCTAGACAGGTTCAGCATACATTTTATCCTGTACGCCAAGGCCCAGTACTCTTTCCCATGCATCAGTGGCAAAATCCAAACTTTCCTTAAGTTCTCATACAATGGGCACTCAAAGAGGATATGATCTATTGTCTCCATTTTACCCAGGCTGCAAATGCACTTACGGCTATCCTTTGGTAGGGAATTATACCGGGCATAAGTCACTGCTGTCTCGATAAGCTGGAGCCGGAGCCTAGTGTAGTTCCTGCGCAGCTCCCGGGCATTTAAAACATCCAAATAAACCTCCAATCCAAAGAGTTCTTTGACACGGCCATACCATGGTGCTGCCCTCCAGCCCACCAGGGCAGCCATATCCTCCTGCCTGCTTATATCCAATAGTCGTTCCCTATATAAACTTAAAATAACTGTGCTTCAGAAGAAAATCCTGTAGAATGCATCTCAAAAATATGCAGTACTGATTTAAGCTTTTTAATTTAAAAAAATTGGTTAATATATTGGTGCAAAACATATGCACAGCCATGTGCACACTATGGTCAAGTGTCTCAAAAATGTCTCTCTTAATTTAGGCTTCTAAGCTCATATTATATGTGCCAAAAAAACTGGACAGATTTCCAAGTGCTGCACATCTAGCAGTTTCCACAGTAGTCAACTGCAAATACTGAGCAGACAGTACCTTTCCAAATCAGGCCACTAATTTAGGCATCTTAAAAACCTTACTTTTAGGCGCCCATTTTTGAAAATGATGCCCATGCTTATTTTTAAACAAGTGTACAGCATCGGTACACAATTTATTAAGACTAACAGAAGTCTTAATACTACAAAAATCTATAGTGAAATTCCTAGTCATGTCAGGAGAAAAACATTGTAGTCACAGTGTGGAACTGTTTTATTTTACTCTTGCTCAGCTGGGATATTAAATAATTTTGCTGCTTGATAGCAAACTTTTTCCTGCTAATAATTCTTGATTTATGAATAACAGATTTGTCTATTATTCATAATTTGTATTATTTACCATTATTTACAGCAATAAAAAGTATTTTACACTCTTAAGTTGTGTATTTCGGTGTATAAAACCAGAATAATATTCTATAGCTTTATGTTTAGGCATTGAAAAATGTACTTTTAAAAAACTTCATTCCAGTGAAAGAGAAAGAACATTTTACCCATAAACCAGCAAGTTTTTCTCCACACGAAAGCATTCTGTTCTTCCATAACCACTGGAGCGGTCACAAGGCCTCCGAAGTTTTGGCTTATCATCCCCTTCACTCTCTGCTTCCGATAACTCAGCCAGTTCATCTTTTGTGGCACTAAAGGGCCTTGTCTGCTTCCTAATTCTGGGGGTATCAATAACTAGGCTGTTCTGTAAAATATAACAAACTAAGTCAGAGCAAGTAAGATTTTCCTAAAAGTACTCGGGCTTATAGTTGAAAGGAAAATTCTATGCAATTCTTTTGTATATACTTTACCCCAAAGTCACAAAAATACTAGTTGAATTCCAACTTTAATATTTCATAGTCGAGAATTTCTGGTAATAAAGACTGATATGCTGCATTATTATCCTGTAGTAAGGATAATGTATCAGATAAAAACTGTATACAATATTTGATCCTTATACAGGAGCTAGGGGATAGGAACTCCTCTTGGCTCTGATAGTTCATAGAAGACATAAATACTTATGCACTGTGGCTATTCCAGGCTGCTGAAATAGCTCCTTGTGGACACTAGAAACCAAATGTAGGTTAAGTCAATCTGAGTCCGCTGATCTATTTACCAGCTAAGTGAATAAATCAAGTTAAAATATCAGATGCGTTCCACAGCTGTGGTGCGGCCACCGAGAATGCCCTCCCCTGCGTGGCCCCCTGGAAGACTCGGGGCACCACGAGCAGGGCACCCCCAGATGACCGTAGAGGTCGATCCAGTACCCACAGATAGGCAGGGCCCAGACCATTTAGGGCTTTATAGGTTAACACCAACACCTTGAATCGGGCTTGAAGGCTATCAGCAGCCAGCGCAGAGAATGGAGCACTGGTGTAACGTGCTCCCGGCAGCCCAGTCCTACCAAAAGACGGGCCGCCGCATTTTGCACCAGCTGTAGCTTCCGAGCCGTCACCATGGGTAGCCCCGCATAGAGCGTGTTACCATAGTTTAGTCTAGAGGTGATGAAAGCATGGATGACGGTGGCCAGGTCAGAGTCTGAAACATACGGCCGAAGCCGATGTACCAGATGCAATTGGCGAAAGGCACTCCTCGCCACAGCTTCCACCTGAGCATCCAGACGGAGCTGTGCGTTGAGGAGTCCCCACAGACTCTGCACCTGGGGAACCAATGGAGGACAGACTCCATCAGTGATGGGGGCCGTCAACTCCATCGCCTTACCCACCAACATCACCTCTGTCTTGTCGGGATTCAGCTTGAGTCGATTAGCCCTCATCCAATCCCCCACCGCCGTCAAACACCGTGTAAGCACCGAGACTGCGGGGCCTGGGTCTGTTCAAAAAGAGAGGTACAGCTGGGTGTCATCAGCATATTGATGGTACCGAACCTCCTGATCACCTCGCCAAGAGGCTGCACGTATACGCTGAACAGGAGGAGGACAACACTGAACCCTGCGGGACACCACACGAGAGGTCTCGGTATGATGAAAAGAACTCCCCGAGCACCACTCGCTGGGTTTTTCCAGTCAGGAATGAACGGAACTATTCAAGAACAGTCTCGCCCACCCCTGCACAGTCCCGCAGGCACATCACCAACATCTCGTTATCGACAGTATGAAAAGCAGCCAACAGATCTAGTAGAACCAACAGGGTCAAACAACCCCAGTCCATTTCCAGGCGCGGATCATCCACCAAGGCCAGAAGTGCACGCTGTGCCATAACCCAGATGAAATCCCAACTGAAAGGGATCAAGGAAACTGATGCGGTCAAGATGCCCCTGTAACTGCTGAGTCACTACCCACTCAATAACCTTCCCTAAAAAGGGAAGGTCAGAGACAGACCGATAGCTGGCAAGGGAGTCAACATCAAGCGTTGGTTTCTTGAGCAGAGGCTGCACCATTGCATCCTTGAGACAGCCTAGCACTCTGCCCTCCCGAAGGGAAATACTGACCACCTCTGTCAGCAATGTTCCCATTGTCTCCTTGCAATATTTAATTAGCCAAGATGGGCACAGAGCCACGTTTTGTGAATTAGATCCAACAGCCCCAAGGGACCACATCAGCGGGTGTCACCGTCTGAAACTGATCCCATAAAGCCGGACACAGCATGACTTCCATAACTTCTGGCTCCCCCAGTGTAATACGTGCAGCATCAAAATCGTCCACAAAATAATCCACAGACCAATCACAGCGTGCTGTAGATGACTCCACTCCAAGGTGGCTGGACTGACCAGCCCCTGCACCACCCGGAAAAGCTCCGCTGGGCAGGAATTTGCGGATGTTATGAGGGCAGAAAAAAACTCTTTGCTGTGCTGTATGGCTTCTTCCCTGGCTGGTAAGTTAAAAAGAAAAAGAAAAAAAAACTGGGCATGGTCAGAAGTGGCTGAAGTGGCTCCCTTCTGAGCTTGCTCAGACTTTTCCAAGATGGCACTGTTAGTGTTAGCATGCTCAGAAGAACAGGCTGGTCAGATCCACCAGTGCCATCTTGGAAAGGTCTGAGGTGCTCAGAAGAACCCATTCAGGCCCTTCTGAGCATGTCCAATCCCCCCCTCCCTTTTTCTTTTAACTTACCAGCCTGGGAAGAGGCCATGCGTCACAGGACCCCCTCTGGAGGCTAAGTACACTACCCCTGGCCCGCCGCTAGGTCCCCGCCCTTCCCAGGCCTATGCTGACCTATTCCCTGCTTTCCCCGGCCCTCACTACACTATTCCCTCCACCTGCTACCCTCTGGCTCCTCCTCCCTACATTCGGCTGAGGTTTGTCCAAGTGCCAAATTTTTGGTGCAAGTTTTCAGAAATTCAATACTTGGCAAACCGAGGCCAAACAGCCCGGTCCTTGGTAAATTCTGAGGAAAACCAAGGACCGAGTTGCAGCACTACTCATGAGTGGGGTGTTTGAAAAAAGAAAGAAGCGAGATACCTCTCTGCTGGCCAGACATAGAAACCTACTCATCAGCAAGGGGTGGGGGGGGAACTCTCCTACTTCCCCGCTAACAATCAGACCATGGGAGTAGAAGTAGACAAGCCACATCTGCAGTGCTAAGTGCAAGTCCTGCAACGTTGCCTCAGCTCTGCAGGAGGGAAGGAGTTCTCCTGCTCCCTCAATCAGGAAATCAGAAGGTAGTGGGAGAGCTCTGCATGCGGTGTCCTGAACTGAGATTTTGTTGCCGGGGGGGGGGGGGGGGGCATTCACACTTCATGCTGATTATCTGATAAGGAGGGGGAATAGGGGAAATAGAAGGCCCCGTGCCCCCTTCCATTTGCAATGCTGAATTCCAGTCCTGAGGCTTAGTGCTGCAGATGAAGCTCTCCTACTCTTCCCCCCTACATCTCTCCATAGGATGGTTGGTAGAAAGTAGGAGAGCTACCTCCCAGTGCTGAGCCAGAGACACTGGGATGAGCTGTGACGTTGCATACAGGGCTCTTCACCTCCCTACCATCCATCTTGTAAAGGGAGTGGGGAATGGATCTTCCTTCAGCATTGCTGAGTCCCAGCCCCAAGACTCAGGCTGAGGACTACAGCAGTGGAGCTAGAAAAACCCACTCACCAGCTCTCAAAGTTACTCAGCTATGGAAAGCAGATTTTTACAGCCCTGCTCATGAGCGAACAATATTAGAGACTAAAAAGAATAATTAGAAAGCCCAAGTGCACAAGCGGACATACACACACAAAAAGTATTCAAATGCATCATAAACATCTAATATATGTATTGTATATATATATACACACACACACACTTACTCTACCACTGATGGCATCTATATCTATTTCTGCTTTTTTGGCCCATTTCTGCCAGAAGTTGGGATCATCTAAGGAAATATCAGTCCTATTTCCAGATGCAACAAAACTGGCCTGCAATAAATATATTTCGTTACCAAAATAAAATTGTAACAAAACATACGTGCTAAAAAGCATGCAACAAATTATTGTTTTCTTTTTCAAACACAATTTCTCAGATTCAAAGTTTTCAGTGATAGTGTATAAAAGCTATGTACATTTTTAGAAAGTTAGAGCAGAGCTAACAAAGACACACATTTATATGAAAAATGCACTGTGTATTCCTTCAGTCACTTGCAGATCCACTGTAGAATCCTTATTCCTGGGTTAGGTTGATTGATTGTTGCTCTGAATCTTTTGCTGCATGTGATGAGCAGGGCTGGGTCCTTTAAGGCCAGCTCTGTGCCTCACTTTGACCCCACCCCCTAGAAGGGTATATAGAAGGACCCCAAGGGTAAGGCTTTTATTTGAAAGTGCATTTGGCAGGCAAGGATAAAGAGGGCTTGGGTGGGTTTTTTGGGTAGGGCTGTAAGGGAGGGAGGCAGTTTGTGTTTTTATTGTTGAATTTTATTGTTGATTTTTTATGGATTGTGAGATGCCCTGAGGCTTATGGGAAAGGCAGCATATAATTCAAATAAATAAGTAAAATGAAGGTGGTGTTAGGCTGTAGAAATGAGTGGATGTCTGTGCTGGGGCTCTCCTAGTACGTTCTCCAAGATCCTGCAACTGAGGGACTGGAGGTAGTGGAGAGGCAATGGAGCCGCTGGACTAGGGAAGAAGGTCCAGTAGTGACACCCAACTCAAGGAAAGGCAGAGCGTGTATTGTATATGAATGGTCTTGTACTGGTGTTGGAATAAATGGGTGGCACATTCATGGAGCTGTCTAATACCTGCTGTTGGGGAACAGGTTGGAATCAATGATGGGAGTGGCAGCCTGGATCCTGCAAGTTAATAGGTCCTAATTCTACAGATAAGGAGGCCCCAGGGGGGGATGGCGCTTATGCTGCAAAATTGTACATACCCTATCTAAGAGACTGCTTTGTTAGAAGGATATATTAACATATTCCAAATTTCCTAGAGAATTCAAATAGGAGTCTTTACACAACTTTCAAGCATCCATGCCAAAAAGTGAGCTATCAAAGGCTATAACCATTTGAAGCGTTTCAAATTAAAATGACTCCGTGTGCTGCTCCTCAACAAAATAAAAGCAGAAATGCCTGGTCTTTGTAATGAGACTGTCTACTGATATTCAAATAAAAAAATAGATCGAAGGTATCTAAGCAAGGTCTTACCATATACGTTAAAGCAAAGGAAAATGCTAGCAGGGAGAACAGGATGCTTTCAATTACACCTTTGAGGGAGCTTGGGGGGTGGGGGGGGAGGTACATTGATGCTAGTGTTAAGGTAGGCATCAAAGCATGCATTCCACAGAAATGGCCTCAAACGTTAGGAAAAAATCTGGCCCATAAATTTCTTCTACAATACACTAGGATCTGAAAATATCCATTCTTCATCTTCATCATAATTTTCAGCAGTAGAAAAACTTTCTTTAACAAGAGATAGACTGGCATGGCCAAATGGAAGATAATTTGCCATTTTGTACCTTGGCAAATGTTGAACCCCTTCCTTCTGATTCAATTGTGATCGTTTTTGTACGGCGCTGTAAGATTTGGTCAATGTCCTCTTCACAGAACTTGGAGCCTTCATCTTCTTCATCCATAATTGCACCATAGGCACCTCTGCGAAGCAGGTCTTCTATTTCTTTTTTGGAAAGTTGTTGGATCTGTATAACAAAAAATCATGACTTAAATTACTAAAGATTTGCACAGGCATCTGTGGGACAAAATATTTGTATATCACCATTTCAGATTATATTCATACAGAAACTGAAATAATGTTTTTCCCTAAACTACTTAAAGAAAATTCAATGTAATATTACAACTAGCACTGATAGTTTATCAGAATTGGAAGTGTCTGCAATTTGAAAAGGTTCTCGATTAATAAAGAATGGAAGTCTGATCTACAGAATTTCTTGCTAATGCTACAAACACTTTAACCACTACTTAATAATGAGCACCTAGCACTTCATGAAAGCATAAAATAAAGAAATAAAGCTCAACCATAATTTCAACTATTAAGTAAAAGTAAAAATTCATTCAACAGGCCTCTTGAGATTACAAATCTAGCTTAAAAAGAGGAACATACACCACCAACACTATTTTCTCTTCCGCTCATACTCTGTAAGACAGCCTTATCCAGACCCAACTTCAAACTTGCTCTGTCAAACATCTCTCTTTCATATGAGTTGCGAGTTATCAATCTGTAAACCTTCACTGCTTTGTTCTGACCAATCCTGTGGCATCGAGCTTGGGCCTGAGAGAGAGGAAACAACAATAAAATTAGATTTCTGTCTCTTTTTATGATATATTCTCTCTCCTAAGAAATGTGGTGTGGTGTAAAAGTAATCTTAAATAAACAGACAATGAATATGAAAACTAGACAATTTATATAACTTCATCAGGTTTTAAAATAGACACTGTAAAAAGCAGCCATTTGGAATATAAAAATATCCTTTGAAAGATAAATTAGAAGGTAGATTTCAAGTGAGATGGTCTACAGTGCATGACAATTACATGGGTATACTCCTTGTAGGTTTTAACAGGACTAATCTCTTTACATTAGCCAGGAAATGACTAAGTAAACAACAGCGATTTCATTACTAAGATGTTGATTACACTACTTCCTTAACTATGGTTCCCTTCTTGATCTCATGATTGAAACATCAGGTGCAGCCACACAAGACGCCTACTGCACCTTGGGCAGCCTTACCACATGATGCAGCTCAGTGTAGCTGGCAGCTGCCAGATGTTCTCCCTACCACATGGCGTGGTAAGCAGCTGGTTCCTATGTGCTGAGTCACCCAAAATGGGATAAGGCTGCCCAATGCGCAGCAGCTTGTCTGCCCGGTCACAGTCTGCCCCACCGCGCTGCGAGGTCCACTGTGGGGCTTTAAGCAGTGGCTGATCACCCGTCCTGCATTGGCCATGACATGCATGGGGGCAGGATAGTGGTCAGGTCCGGGGAAGGAGGTGGGGCAGGGCCAGGCACCCACTTGTATGGGTGGTGCCTCAGCCCCAGCGTGGTGGCTGCTCTTGTCCATCCCAGGCCTGCATGGCGATTGGGCTCTGCACAGCTCGTGTGGCTGTACCCCACAGGTACACCCCTACCAGCAGCAGGGCCCATTCCTGCAGCACAGCAAGGGTCTGAGCATCAGTCCCATGTGACCGGCTCCTCTGCGTGCCCTGGGGCATGGAGGGGCTGATGACGACTGAAGGGTGGCAGATCGTCCGGCCATCCCAACTCATGTGATTTTAACCATTGCTTGTGCTCCTTTAATACTTCCAGCTTAAATACACTATTTCTATTTTTTATTGTTAAGAGATGAGAAAGTCTACTTCCATCTCTGCACTTTTTACATACCAGAATCTTATCTTCCTTTCAAACAACAACTTAAGTGTGCTGCAGCATTAATATTTCAAATCTTTACACCCCCCATCCCCCTCAAATCATGGGATGTCTTTGTAAGTCCTTTTGGCACACCTTTCAATACTGTAATATTTGACACCTAGCACAGTGTACAAAAGTGTGAGCTAAATTCTATTTGTACCCTTATCATTTATATGTTGTGAAAAAGTGGGTGAGACTACACAAGACAGGGAGGGAGGGAGGGCTACTATGCCTTGGGTAGCAGGTCACGCTATGAAGTGCATCCTTTGGCCAGTGGCCACCAGATATTCCCCCACCCCGGGCGGGGCAAGGCGAAGGTTGGCTGCTATGTGATGCATCCTCAGAAAAATTCCGAGGATGCATCGCGGAGCAGACATACAACGTGGCTGGTGCAGCAGCCCACCTCAGCCATGGCAGGAGCTCCAAGAGTGGCCCAGCTGCCCAACTTTCTCACGGGGGAGGGGGGATGCTTGTGTACCCAGCTCCCTGTGCTGGCCCCGCAGTGAGGCAGCCAGACTTGCATGCCATGGGACTGCATGGGGATCGGGCCCTCACGGCTCATGTAGCCTCACCCAGTATGCGCTAGTCTGGCTGTAAAGAAATATACAAGTGGACAACTTTCTCCCCCAGTTTTTGGGAGGTGGAAGAGACCTACCCTGAGTCTTCAAGGTGGTCAGCAAATGACAGCAGCAGCAAAGGGAGTGATACTCATCCCTTGGTGGGGCTGGCGACAACACATTGACCCCACCCCAACTTAAGAAACTTGATACTCCCTTGTCACTAGTTATAGCTCTATGATTTCACCAGCTTAGAAATAAAAAGTGATATTGCACTCAAATTTTTCATCAAACATTCAATATAGACTTAATTGTGTGGTTAATGGCCTTCCATTGCCAATTTCTATTCCTTGTTTAAAATGTCTACTAGCAGTAGAAGCATCAGAAGGTCAGTGTTTCCCTCCCTCTAACTATGGAATAAAACAGAGTTCAAGGTTATTCAACTACTGGGCAAATCCTCCTCGGCTTCTAAATGTTAGTCTCACTAGTAATTATATCTGAGGGCATTTTCGCACAAGACACTCTCCACCCACTACCTACCCACTTACTATACATGTTACAGGGCACCCATAGGGCAACCCTGCAGCCCTGCAACATGTATAGTGGGTGGGTGGAGAGTGTCTTGTGTGAAAATGCCCTGAGAGGGAAAAAATAATAATTATGTGATGTGTTTGTAAGTTTGAGAGTTGCATAGTCTTTCCCCTACTCACAGTTTACTTGTGCTGTACTACACACATTTCAAACTTATCAAGGTTTAAACAAAAAATAAATAAATCTATTTTATCAAATTGATATGGAAGGTACAATGCTTATTTTGTGTGTGTGTTCTGGGGAGAGAAACAGGAAAAATAAATGGAGAAGAATTTAGAAGTCTAGAAATTACACTATAATTTCCAGACAGTTAACAATGGAAGAAAGTAATTCTGATATAAAAAGAATGGGGTTTTCATTAATTCACAGACTAATATTTGTTAATACGTTTGAGTGTTTTGCATGTACTTATATGGAGATTTCACCAAAAATGTAAAGTAACAATGTAAGCTCAACGAGAAAGGCCGAGAAAGTACTCAAGTTACAAAGCTTATACTGAATATATATTTTTTCTCATTCTCCAGTTTTCATCTCAAATATTTACCTGAAGATCATTTTGAGGATTCCAGTCGGAATCAAAAATTATACATGTATCAGCTGCAGTCAAATTAATGCCCAATCCACCAGCTCTGGTACAAAGAAGGAACACAAACCGATCAGAGTCTGGCTTGCTAAACCGATCAATAGCAGCCTGTCGCAAATTCCCTCTCACTCTTCCATCAATTCGCTCATATAAGTACCTTAAAGTGCAAAAGAAAAAGAACACACTACAGAAAATGCTGTTAATCAACCAGCTCAAATTACGAAAGCATTGCTGCTTTAACACTTCCTATTTAGAATGAAAATTACATTTAGTTATGCTTTCACCTTGCTCATCATGAATCTACAGATTGGAATAATCTTCTCATTATATGGGAATATTAGCAAGAAGATCCAATCGTTTCTTATTTTAGCCACAAAACTGCTTTAACCAAGAAGAATGATTATCCGTAACAGGACCATGCATTAATATTGTGTTTGATTGTGTCACGAAGGACACAAAGAGAGGCCTGGAGATGAAAACTGGATAAGTGACTGGCTGACTGAATTCAAAGAGGCAGCACAAGGTGTAATGTTCCTTGATTATTTTATGTCCAACGGTTTCAACATGTTAGGAGTGCTAGCTAAACAGCATAAAGCAACATTTAGCCAGTTGTTCCTAGAATAGTCGATATTTGAATTGCCATATTCATTCTCAAAATAAATTTATTTTCTCTTTAATTCGATATTTGAACTGCCATATTCCTTCTCAAAATAAATTTATTTTCTTTTTAAAATTTTCTATTTGATTGCATAAATGTTTAATAGCTTGATAAAAAACACACTCAAATAAGATGAGTTTCTATCAATCAATCAGGATGTTTGCTTCATTCCACCAATTTAAAAACTGTAGCAAAACTTCTCTGTGTGGGGTAAGCAGGATACAGTGTAGAACTGGCAATGAATTGCTAGATGAAAGTTCTAATTATTTTTGCTGCTAATCAACCATAAAACTGCACAGCAGATAATCCACTGGCCTAAGGCATTTTGGCAGACAGCTATGCTGCTAGAGTCATGCATTAACTTGGACAATTGCAATAAGAGACCAATGTCAAGCACGTTCACACCTCTACGGCTTTCACAAGAAGATTCCACCTGCCCATATGTTGCCTCAGTCTATATATTTACTTCAAGGGAAAAGAAACATCCTTTTCTATGAACATGTAAAAGATATCACAAAATTAAAACTAGACATGCTTACCAACAACAATAGTAGATATTCAGTTCCTAGTAGTGAATAATTAATACTTTTTGAAGGTTGCAAGCAAAAACAACCAAACTATGGCCAAAAGTTGGGTTGGCATTGTAGGTGTCGTCAAAACATGAAACACAAAGTATTTCAGATATGTTCCATTTACATTCTAAAACATTAGTTGTATATTAGAGCTGGGGCCAGCCCTTCCCTATTCAGGGTGGTGGTCTTCTGGAAATGGCATCAAGGAAGCCTCCTGGAAGGTCTAGCCACACAGATTCTCTCAAACTTCACATGTTCATGTTCCCTGCTGTGCTGGCCCACTGATTGGTAGGAAGTAAGAGTCCCCTGACCCCAGCTGGGGAACTGAAATGCAATAGGTGCTGGGGGCTCCAAGTGTTCATTAGAGCAGAATAGCTTTATTAGCTGTTAAATGAGTATGCTGTTTGCCTCAGACAGTAAAATAAAAAGCCATGGGCCCAGAAAAAGGAGCTGCCACCCCCGTGTGCTGCCTTTTCAGTGCTGGCTGTGCCTGTCAGCTCCACCCCTAGGCCAGTCCCTCACCCGGGCTGGCCAACCTGGTCAGGGCATATCAGCCCGTGGCCACCTAGGGAGGGCCTGTTAGCACCCACAGGCCGTATTCCAGGAATGGATGGGCACAAACCTGCCCCCACTTAGGGTGGGAGCATCTCTTTATGCTACTTTTTATGAGTCTGATCCAAAACCATTAAAGTTTATGGAAAGCCTTGTAATGACTTCAAGTTAGGCCTTTTGCTCTTAGAACCTAAATAAGACCTCACACTAGTGTGAATTAGAATGATTTATAAGTAAATATTTATAAATGTTGAAGAAATTGATAGTAACAGAAAAACTAAGAAATCTTTAGTCATATCATGTAATAATTTATCTTTATACTATTAATAGAGATGTCCCTAGCGATAACAAAATGCTATGATTATATTTAGTATCTTACCTTTTATGTATAAGATAGTCTTCAAGGATGTCAAGGCAGCGTACCATCTGAGAGAAGATAAGCACCTTATGGCCTCCTGCTTTCATTTTTGGAAGAAGCTTATCAATGAGGACCAATTTACCAGCAGACTGGATCATTGCTTGTAGATGGAAATCAGGAGCAGTTGGATTAAACGTTTCCTTAAACTCTCCAAGAATTTTCTCCTCAGCACCTGTCCAATAATATGTGCATGTACAATTGTATATTACAGATCCATCTTTTATGCGTGTAGGCATGTTTGGTTTTTTGCAATTTTTAGCCGCACTACAAAATGTCATATAGGTGGTTATTGGCTTGATTTATTGTTTCATCTTATTCCACTGTTTAATTAGTTCACTTATAGCCAAATTTTCTCCCTTTCCTACCCATTATTTATTTTTATAAGCATAAAATGTAGGGAAGGGTTTCGTCCCTTAGGAAGTACCACATGATAAAAAAATATTGGAAGGCATTTTCCTCCCTGACCATGCCCCTCATACATTGCTGCAGTAGTGTCAATAGAGCAGAAAAACTGTTTAGTTGGTTGAAGAACTTGCAAGCAGAGATATGGGAGGCTTACTGTGGAACAGAAGTGTGTATCACCTTAGGGATGGGCATTTTAATCCGTAACACCAGTCCGCAATGTTGCGGATCCAAACGTAGAGAGAGGTACCCAGAACCAATCTGTGAGTGGCCCCTCAGACAGCAGGCATCAGCCTTGGTGACTTTTTTGAAATTAGCCAATGGCATGAGTGTTTGTCTAACAGTCAGGAGTAGGGAGGAGAAAGGGGGAAGTGGGCAGAGGGGTTTTGCTGACCCGTTGCCAGCCAGGAGAGCCCCAGAAAGGCTGCTGCAAGGAGCAGAGAAACTAAAACTCTCTGCCCTGAGGTTTCTGTAGTCATCTGGGACTGCCATTGCTGTGGGCCAGGCGTTCCCAGCAGGCAGGTTCTGCTGACCTCGACCACAGAGTCAGGTAAGGTCTCTGCTTTTTCAACCCAAGCCCCCCCAGTCTCCTTTAACCCTTTGACACCCCCCTCTCCAACCCTCACACTCCACAGACAGTGGCTTCAACCCTGGAACCCATCAAGACAGACGCCCCACATTTCCTCCCAAACAACCTCCCAGGCTCCCCCCACAAGCTCTCTCCCCCACTTTCCTGCAGCTGATCACTGATTTACACACCTCCCCCCAAATCAAACCTGTTCAAAGGTCTTTGGCCTCCAGGCTTCCTTACCCCCCACCCTCCATAGCCCCCACTCAAGCTTCAGGTTCAAGTTCAAATCCCCTGTCCAGACACCCTCCAGGCTCCTTGGGTCCCTCTTCCCTCTCACTTATACAGTGATTTTTCCAGTTGTGCTGGTTTTTAAAAATGCTAGATTGTGTTTTTTTAATTTGCTTTTGCTTGTGGTATGGAATTGCATAGGCTTGCTGCTGGTATGTACCCCCAAATCCCAACCTCCCACCCCAAAGACTTTGACCCCCAGGGTCCCATGACTTGACTACAATTTTTTACCAAATATCTGTGATTCTGTTTTCACCTCCTCCTCCCCTGACTCTGCCATCTCTGCTCTCAACACCTCTCTCTCCTTGACTCTTGACTCTCTTGCCCCCCTCTCTTCACGCCCCATCCGGCCCCTAAACCCCCGCCCCTGGCTCACCCCTACCATATATGCAGGTCATTACCCCCATGGAGTTTGCCTCCACTCTATCCACCGGCCTCCCCTCCATTTTCTCCTCCTCCTCCCCTGACTCTGCCATCTCTGCTCTCAACACTTCTCTCTCCTCAACCCTCTTGCCCCCCTCTCATCCTGCCCTGTCCGGCCCCCAAAACCCGTCCCTGACTCACCCCTAACATCCGCTACCTCCGCTCCTGCACCCGGGCTGCCGAATGCCTCTGGCGCAAATCCCGCTCCCTCCCTGACTTCCTCCACTACAAATTCTCCCTCTCCTC
>QEPC01013661.1:342553-361132 GCA_003113815.1 Sphenodon punctatus
TTCTGTACTTATGAGAAAATATACTTTGACCACTTTCAATGAGTTTTTGCAATCAAGCCAATAAGAATCTCAAACTATTTAGGTCTATGTGTCTAGTTATTATATATATATATATAATATATATAGGAAAAGGGAAAAAGAAAATGACATGTTAATGTAAATGCAAACAACATGAAACTAGACCCATAGACCTAAATAGTTTGAGATTCTTATTGGCTTGATTGCCAAAACTCATTGAAAGTGGTCAAAGTATATTTTCTTATAAGTACAGAAACTAAATTAAAAGTATTCTGAATAGAAGAAAATGAAATCGTTTAGGCTATAGATTTGTTTTCAATTATTCTAGTTTAATATATAGTTTCCCCCGCTTTTAAATAAGCATAATGTTTCCAAATCAGACTACCATCTTGGTAAATATTCTCTGTGAAAACATTATTTGCATGCTACATATAGTCTAGAACTTTAAATTGTAGACTGTGTGTCAAGATACACTAGATCATTAAATGCCTTTTTGTTTTTTAAAGCCGACACATGCACTTTCCAAAGCAAAGCCAAACTCTACAGTTCTGAGCAAATGTGGCAGATTTGAAACAGACGCTTTGAGATCCTTCTGCTGAACGTGAAAACAGTTTTGTAATTTATAATCCTTTTATATTTTACCTTTGATAAGATATGGATGATTGCAGCACTTTCTGAGTTCCATCATAGTGTTAACTAAGTTGGGTACATTAGCTTGGCCTGCGCCCTTTGACAAAAATGAAAAGTTCTTCTCCAAAATTGCCCGGTAATATTTCTTTTGGATATTAGTCAGCTCTACTTCAATTATAGTTTCTTCCTTGGGAGCCAACTTTTTTTCTACATCTTCTTTTAATCTTCTCAGCATCATTGGTTTCAGAATAGCCTGTAGCTTTTGTACCTGAGTAAATTATAAATAATTGAAATGTCTACCAAGAGCAACAATATAAGTGTTAACATCTACTAGCCACATCACCTTTCCTTAGATGTTCTTGCTTTCAGTGACAAGCAGAAAACCTAGCCTCTAAAATATAAACCTGGGATTTCCATTACTTCAATACATTATCCATTGTAGACAGTTTGTCATTAAATGGATAAAAAGTTCTAAACGCCGATGTTCCCTTACAGATTCGTGTAGTTACAAAGTGTTCTGAACTTCGTACACGTGACATCAAGCATACATTTTTGACTAGTCAAATAATTTTGAGAGGGTCTACCCCACCCTCATTTACCCTCCTGTATTAATATAGTCTAGAGAAATTGCATACTCCTCTGAAAACTTGTTATGTGCATTAATGATAGGTAAGAGAAAATGACCGAACAGTAAAATCATTGAAATTTTGTCACTAAAAAATGGAGGGGGAGTTGGGGCACAGGGATTTAAATACAACATATAACGTACAATAAATAGCATTACAAGAAATACCCCTCCCCCCAAACTCTTTATTCTTAAGTTTGGTGTTTTGTAACTAAGTTAGGAAATTGTTTATATGTAGTACCTGTTCCTCTGTTTTAAGGTCCCCAAATTCCTGCATGAATGTAGATTCAGCGGGAAAGCGCAAAGGTTCAAGAAAATGAAGGAGACTAAATAGTTCTTCTACTGTGTTCTGCAGTGGTGTGCCTGTCAACAGCACCTTGTGCTCCTATATAAGACACAGATCTCACATGAAATTTTTGTGCATACGTGGTTGGTGAAAGCTTTTACTTACTTATTTCTGAGCTCTGACATCCTATCAATTTCTGTACATAGATACAATACATACACCGTCCTAACAAAAAGGAAACAGCATCAAATATTTCTGAGCCATAACTTTTCTAAACTATAGTCTGTTAAGAACATAACCCAAGGTACAGCCAAGAAGAAAAAGGAATGACTGTATGGTCTCTCTCTCTCCAAAATTTTTGCTTACCTCCCTTCCAGCAATTACTGATAAATTATATTTTGATCCTTCTGCAGAAACTGGTATACCAGATCAAACCCAGCATTCCAAAGCAGCTAAATCCTAAACTAAAGGTGGAAGAGTTAAAGCTTTGAATGGAACCCCCACAAACCCCATGATACTAGCAGTAACCTATTCCTGCAAAACGTATTAAAGGTGGCAAATTCCTTCCAGTATCTTCAAGGATATCAGTCAAATGAGGGACAGATTAATGAGACTGGAGACATGGAATCATACATACATATTTATTTATTTTTTAAAAAGAGAGGCCCCCTTTTCATGAACATGCATCGAGGACATGACTGAAGTCTCTGATTGCAGTCTTCTTCATACCACTTAATCTAGCAATGAGTCAACAGTCTGCAATAAGAGATTTTATAATGTTGTTTTTTAATTGAACTGAGCTTCAATCCCCAAGTAGAACATTTCTCACCTGCTATGGCATATTCCCCTAACCAAATGCACCTCAAGTCTGGAAGCTTACTATGTGTAATGTGCTCTCTAGTATCCCAGTTTTGGCACCAGCCACATTCCTCAGGAAATAAGGAGTTAAGTGCTGCCCCATTCTCCAGACATTTTTAAAACTACATAACTGAAGAGGTTAATAAGGCTAGGAAAAAAATGAGAGGAAGCTTCCAGGTTTGTGGAGTCCTTGGTTATGAGAACGTGTCTTGGCAGGTGGAAAATAGTCTTCTCATACGCAAGGATGCCTTCAACCCAGAGACTGACATGTGGGAAGTAGTAACCAATCTCAGATTTATGAGGAGGAATATTATTTATTTATTTTATTTAGTTAGTTTTGCATTTATATGCTACCCTGTCCTGGACAAGCAGCTCGGGCGGTTAACAACATTTACAAACATATAAAATTATAAAATTAACTCCACATTAAAATAACCCCACAATATAGAGCAGACTGCAGAATTAATGTGAGATTAGGGCAAGGTTCTTTCCAGGACCATGCACACCTGTTTGGCAATAGCACCGCATAGCCAAGTGCAGCACCTGTGGAGGTGGGGGGATCTCTTCCTCAGGGGGGATAACTTTTGAATGCTCTCTGTTTGGAACTCACAATGTCCTAGGATGGCAAGAGCTCAGTGTTCAGACCTCTTTTTTGCAGGCCTTGTAGTGCAGGGGTGGGGAACTTTTTTGCTCCAGGGACCACTTTAGTACAAATCTGGTACAAGTTCAGAGGTCACATAGAACCTGGGGGTGTAGAAGGTAGATCATGGACCTGTGCCATGGATCTGTCCTCTATCCTTGTGTGTATGGCCTCATCTCCAGTGTTTCTGGGAGAAACTGAATCCAGGGACCAGATTCAGAAACTGGAAAAGGGGCAAATAAAAAGTAGCCTCAGACTGCCTTTGGCCCCCACTGTTTAAGGAGTCTCAAGAGGTTCTACATCCCTGTTCACAGGTCTTTTCCTGAACTGAGCGGAAGAGGAGCCACCAGCGAAGGACTCCAAAAACTCAATGAAGTCTCAAGAAGTTACTGGAGGACCCTCTGTCAGGTGAGGCAGAGAAGGTGGAAGCAGTAGAATGGGTTGCATGGCTGCAGTCTGGGCCTCCTGCCACATGGCATAACCCATCTCTACTGAGTTCATAGAGGACAATAATGTGGGTTGGGTAGTGGAGCTAGCTTAGAGCAGCTATACAGCACTGAAGAGGGACATGCTGGGCCCAATGTCCGTGGATCCAGAGGAGGAGGAATCATGATGGAGAGTCCATTCCCGCTCTGCCCCCGGCCATGATGGGCAGCCATACGGGCAGCCATGGTGGCCCCCAACGAATATGGCAAGGCCAAACAGATGCGCTGGTGCATTATGGTCTGCGTTGGCCCGCTTGGGCAGTCCTTGTCCCAGAAAGGGCGCTTGAAACCTTTGGGCGGACTCATTCTGGTTCAACAGCCTACCTGCCCTGGGGTACTTGCAGGCCAGCATCTGGTGACCTGGAAACATACATGTGGCTGAGTCCTCAGCCCAGGCGGGCCATAGCAGGCCCACGTAATGTCTGTTTTTACCCACAGTCAGGACAACAGCCTCCATTGGTGCTTGAGCTAGCTATACAAGGTTTCCAAAAGAGCTGGAGGTGGTGGGGTTTGGACAGACTCCCATTCCAAGGTGACTGTGCTCCTGATGTGTAAGATGTGCAGATCGTACAGGTTGCCCAAACCATGAGCTTTTCAGGAAGGATAGCAACAAAAGAAGGGCACCGCCATATACCTAGTGAAGGAAAAGTTCAGGTCAAGAATTGAGAGAGCTGCACAGTCATCTGCTGCTAAGAGAAAAGAAGCAGAAAGTGGAAAACTGGACATAACTCTGCTTCTTGTATCCTGAGGGACATGACTGGAACCAAAATTTTGTGGAGTTGCTGTTTTGTGAGGTTTTAAGAGGCACACTATCCATATATTCAGTCTCTAGGATAGAGGAACCGTTTGTGTGTGAAAAGACAAAATTATCCAAATGCCTATTGAACTAGCTAATATTGTTAAATACTTAAGAAGATGAAAAGTAATATTATAGTGCTAAGTATAGTAGTACCATTCCTCAAAGTACGGGTAGAGGAATGACCGAACTGTTAAACTGCCCAAACAGAGAACACACTGTTTGGAGTCTACCAACTAAGAAAATAAGTATAAGTTGTATGAATTACTGCAATACTATATTTTCCTGAACTGTTTTTAAACACAAAAAAACCATCAAACCCAGAAAATGAAATGTATTCACTCACAAGATTCATGAGCTTCAGTCCCTCCAGAAGTTTGCAGTTTTTATTCTTCAGTCTGTGTGCTTCATCAATGATGACACACCGCCACTCAATTGCGTTAAGTTCTGGACAGCCACCAAGAATCATTTCAAAAGTGGTGATAATAGCTTGGAACCTGTACGTACCTCGAATGATACGTCCCTAGAGATTTATAACAAACACAACAATTTGTCACCTTATCTTGAACCTCTGCATTTTTCACTCTCAAGTTGCCAAGTCTTCCTACTGTAATATTATCCAGTGGTGCTTTAAAACCTTTGGATATAAATCTGTTTAATCTTACCACTGAGACTCACTAACAGTGTAAGGTTTCTATACTTAATAAGACTAAATGGGTAATTGCATTTTTGAAAAAGTGCTGTTTCTTAGATTATAAATTCCCAACGATTTTGTCTTTCTTCCTAATCATCAATAACCATGCCATGAAATCATAGCAATAGAAATGTTTAAACAGCACATTTACAGAGTATGAATAAGATTAATAAAAACAAAATCTTACAGACATAAAAAACAGTCTGGCTAGCCACTCACAAATGGTAAATAGTGGTGTGCAGAACTTATCTCATTCATCTAAATTTTAGTTTTCTGTTTAAGAAAACCATTCGTTTGTGGGGTTTTGTTAAAAATTCCTTTCTTTTCATTAACATTTCATTTAATTTTTTAAAATAATTATTATTGTGTATGTGAAAAATGGCCTCCAGGCCGTCTGTGCATGCACCCCCATTTCCAAAATGACATCAGCAGCGTCTTGGCCATTTTGGAAAAGAGCAGTCAGTCTGCACAGCACACGTGCAATGGCCATTTTGTGCATGCGCAGACCGGCTGCCTTTTTCCACAATGGCAGCACCACTGCTGACTCCATTTTGAAAAGGGTCGCACATGTGGAGAATGGCCATGGCGTTCATCTTCGCATGTGCAGTTCTATTTATTTATTTATTAAAAATAAAAACGAATGCAAGCAAAACATATGCTGTTTGTTTATTCATTCGTTTTGGGGGCTTTGTTACTAAAATGAATGGAGCCCCATTCATTTTAGTAACTTTTTAAAAAAAACCAAAAATGAAACAAATTGCATACCCCTGGTAAATGGATCATTATTGGCCAACAACTTGTTAAAATTACGGTTCCGACAATAAGAACCAACTCATTCACAAATATTCTTATGGAAAAAAGTACTACTATTATCAATATACACCAGATTTTAGAAGACTAAAGCACACAAGAAACCTGTTCACTGTGTTTTTTGTTTGCTTTTGATGATGGCATAGTGAGCAAACAATCCCTTTATTTCATCATATGAAGTTTTATCATTTGTCATTAAAGAAAAGTTTCTTTAACAGGATATATTTCTCTATTATGGATCAATATTTAGATTTTAAAAACATATATGCTTTCTTCATGCATTTAGAGTGAAATCCTCACCTCACTGACATTAATGTGAGTTTTTCTATTAACATCAATTAGGTAAGGATGTTACCTTTGACTGTGTAAAACTGTGATCCTTATACAGTAGTGAAAGTCTATTATTCCACAGGAAAATTGCCATATCCTATATTTAAATTATCTTACTACCCAAGACTGTCCCTGTAAGTTGTACACTGGTCTGTGCAGGCACAGGTGTTCACTTTGCGTAGATACCAACTGAATAATTTGCTGGACTATGTCAGCGTCTTTGGTCAATTTTGTCTAGACTGACACATTGGGTGTTTTCAGACGTTACGAGATCACAGTGAACCACACACAACCCCGCGGCGGGGCCAAAGGGCCCCGAACGTCTGTTCGGCGGTCGCCAGATGTTCACCACAGACAATCCCCAGAAAGGGACAAAGCTAACCACACTTCCGGAGGTCCGGCCTGGACCATCTCCGAAAGGGTGGTCAAAGCAATTCCCACAGGGAAACAACAAAATGTAACGACTGAACGGCAACCACCAGCTTGAAGCAATCAAAACTATTCCCAGCCAGGGACAAAGCACACAACGTTGCTGCCAGGCAACGAGCGACAACACAGGCCAGGGAGAGAGATTTAAAGGGCACCCGGCAGCAGGGGGACGTGGTGGGATGGAGCGAGGCGGAAGGGAGAGGAGAGCGGAAGGCGAGCGAGCAAGGGAGGAGGAGAAGGCGGCGGCGGCGGCGCAGGAGGTGGTCGTGCTGCACATGGGGGAAGAGCAGCAGCGGCAGCCAGGATAGGCTGCCCCAGAGCCGGCAACCAGCCCGGGGGACGAGGCACCCTGGAAACGGGTAATGGGAGCGAGGAGGGGCAGCAGTACAAGGGCACCAAAGGGGGTGGGCAGG
This sequence comes from Sphenodon punctatus, assembly GCA_003113815.1. Classification (NCBI taxonomy): domain Eukaryota; kingdom Metazoa; phylum Chordata; class Lepidosauria; order Sphenodontia; family Sphenodontidae; genus Sphenodon; species Sphenodon punctatus. The sequence continues at coordinate 349,568 of QEPC01013661.1, forward strand.
CCAGCAGAAGAGGGGAAAGGGGGAGGGCCGCGGGGCTGAGGCAACCCGGCAACCAATTCCCCCCCCCCTTACGACCGACAGACATGGAAATGGGCCCGGGAGCCCAAGCCCCCGGAGGAGATGGGCGGAGGGCATGCGGAGGAGGAGGACCCACGCGGGACACGGCCGTACCACCGAGGAGGACAATGGGGGCACAGGGAAACCCAGGATTTGATTAGGGTCTGGGGGACCCTGGAGCACCAGCTGGAACTAGCGTGAACCAGAGGAACGAGCACGTGTACCAGAAGATCATGCAGGACATGGAGGCAGCGGGGCACCACAGGACAGTGGCCCAGTGAAGGAGCTCAAGAGGGGTAAGCAAATGGGTGGACCTCAACAGGGCGACCCGCTGGGTCCCAGCAAGCTGGCCCCATGCTCCCAGCTCAACGGATGAGGAAGCACCGTGCACGGGTATGGCGCCGGAGGAGCAGGCGGAGGACACAATCCGCACCACCACCGAGCAGGACGAGCGGATGATAGTGGCAATCGACTGCATGGAGGCAGCCACCGAAAGGGCCGTGCAGCAAGCGGAGGCAAGGGACCGGAGGCTGCAGGTGGAGGTGCGACTCGAACGGAGGCGGGAGCGCTGGGAGCACAGCAGGCAGGTGGAGGCGTTCGGGCGGCCGGAACAGGCCACTGACTGGATAGTGAGGGAGCACTCCGCCAAGATGGACCAGTCCCATGACATTGGAACCTCACTGCACCTGCACGCGGGGACTATAAGCGTATACGTGATGGCCGCCACCCTGCCGGACAACCTGACTGCCCCGGCCCCGATGCCAGGCCTCCCAGTGCCCCCACCGCCTCTGCCACCGCCCCAGCCGCCGGATACCCTCAGGACCCGCGCATCCGCCTACTGGTCCCTGTAGGCCTCCGGAGGAAGCAGTCGCTCAGGGGGGCCCCTCCTGCCCCGGGCCTGCCCTCCCTCCCATCAACGCCTGCCCCTCAGGACACCGAGGTGTCCCAGGACACTGTCGGGGACACAGAGCTCCACGGTGGCCACAGGGCAGCTGAGAGAACGGCCCCAGAGACAAGCAGGTTGTGGGGGAAGGGGGCGAGTGGGCTGAGGAGGGGTGGACACGGCACTGGGAGATGGAATTAACTGTAAGCGGTATGCACAATAAATGCACGGGCACCACAGTCGCTGCCGTTATTCTGTTTCACGGGCCCGGGGCTGGGAGCGGGTGGGTATCTAGGGGTGCGCCCAGGGTTCCGGTGGGGGCCACAGGGTGGTGGAGACAGTGGTGTGCAGACTCAAGCCTCGGCCTCCTGGCTAATCTGCTTAGCCAGGGCAGCATGGATGCGCTTTGTGTATCGGTACTCCCATGGGTTCTCTGTGTTCACATAGAGAGGCACAGGGCCAGGAAGATGCCGGGGCACGGGGTAGTCGAGGGTAGCCCCATCGGTCTCGCACACATTGTGCAGCACACAGCAGGCTCCGATCACCAGGGCCGAGATCTCCACCATGTAGTCAAGCCGGCCCGTGAGGCACCTCCAGCGCTGCTAGAGGGTCCTGAAGGCCCTCTCGACCACGGTCCGGCTGGCACCCAGGCAGATATTGTACAGCGCCTTCACCGGGTTCCTGGCGACCGGGTATCCCTTCATCAGCCACCCCGTGAGTGGATAGGCTGGGTCCCTCAGGATGCAGGGGGGCATTAGCACCCCCTCAATGCGGGTCATCCCTATGTCCATGACGTCCCCGCGGTACATCCGAGCATAGAATGGTGAGATGGTCATGATCTGGGCATCTTGGCTGCGCCCAGAGTGGCCCGTGTAAATGTCTATGAATCACCCCCAGTGGTCCACGACTGCCTGCAGCTGCAGGGAGTGGTACCCGTGCCAGTTGACATATTCCGTAACCTCCCCATCGGATGGGCGGAGATCTCAATGTGGGTGCCGTCCATGACGCCCATGCAGTTGGGGAATCCTCCAGCCGTGAAGCCGGCCATCACGGCATCCTGGTCCACCAGCTGGATCGCTCGGTCCAGGAGCACGCCCTCCATCGCCTCGCAGGATTCCGGCGACGGTGCTCACCCCAACGCCGACGTGCTGCGAGACGAACCGGCAGGAGTCGGGTGCTACAAGGGCCCACACCCTGGACCATGGGAATGGGGCCCGCATGGGGGTGTGCTGCCGCTCCAGTCAGGGCGTTAACCACTCCACAAGTCGCAGGAGGATGCGCCTGTCCATCCAAAAGTGCGCTCTCCAGGTGGCCTCGTCCCACTGGGCCAGTGCCCTGGCCCACCACCCCTGTGCCCGCTCGGTGACCGATACCCGCCAGGCAATGGGCATAGTGAGCAGGGCTGCGCACCCCATGGTCTTCCTCTGCCACTGGAGCAGGCTGGCCACCTCGCGGAGTGCAGCAGCCTGCTCCCGGGAACGGAAGAGGGCCTGTCGGGATGTCCCGGACACCTGCTGGGCCCTGAGCCGGGTCAGGGAGCGCCTACACCCGTGGTGGGCTCGCCGGGTTCTAGCTGCACTCCTGGCCATGCACATCTGCAGCTGGGCGGCCAGGTGCACCTCTGTGGTCTGGATGCGCAAGAGGTCAGTGCGCGAGCGGTACCACTCTGCGCAGACTGCTAGGTGCATCCCGTAGGCGCCCAACTGTCCCAGCTCCATGGTGAACAGTGCCCTGGGTGGGGTGCAGCCACAACCATTATAGGCTAGTGCATGTGTAGCCCCACCTCCAGGTAGCGACCTGGCACCCAGGTGTGGGGCCCCGGGCCGCCTTTGCCTGCCCCCTCGGCTGGCAGGCCCGGCTCCTGCTGGGCGGCCATGGTGGGGAGGCAGGGGCCGCCCCATTGAGCAAACCTGCGGTCCCTGCACGGGGCCTGGCGCCTGATCCAGCCTGCGCCTGGGCGTGCAGGCAGCAGCTGCATTCCTGCTGCCATCACCTCCCACCTATCTGTCTCGGCTTCCTGTTGTCCTCGCTGCCCTGATCTCTGTGTAGGCTGTCCTGTATGTGTGCTTGGTTCCAGCAGCTGGGCTGGGTCCGCATCCCACACCTCACTCGTTTGCAGTGCCATGTTGCGGCCTGTGACCTTATCGCTTGGCCGTGGAGCTCCCCTGCTTCCCCTCCCGTCCCTCCAGGGATTGTGGGACTCCTCTTTCCTTGTAGTTATTATCCGCCGCTTGCTGGACCATGGCTGGCAGTGCTTCCCCAGGGCTCGCAGGCCTCACCACCCCCGGTGCCTCCCATAGGTGGACCTTCTGCGAGACCATGGCCCTGTGTGACCTGTGGCATTCCCCGGCCATGCAATTGCTCCTGAGCGGCCCGACAGCCTCTCTGGTGCCTATGTGAGTCTGAGCTCCAGCCTGCGCTACTTTGGCTATGAGGCAAGCGCCCGCGATTGCTGGCTGCATGCGGAGACGCTGGGCCGGCGTCTGTTTCCCGATGGGCGCATCCCGGAGATGAGGTGCTCGCGTGTGGGGTGGTCCGTGGCGGAGACCGTGTCTGCTCCCTCTGTGTGCAGCCTGGCCGCCTACACGACCTGTCTGGCGGAGGGGGGCCCTGCCCTGGCTGTGTCCTTCTTTGGCTGCATTCATGGAGCCCGTGGGCACCAGCAGACACGTGGGGCGGTCTATCACCGCCTGTTGGAGCTTGGTCACCTTCCGTGGCCCCCGGCTGCTGACTATGGCTTGTCGGAGCCCACTAGGGCGGAGCTGACGGCGCTGGCTGGTGTATGGTCCCAGATCCGACGTCCAGGTGGGGCTCACCGGGAAGGATCCCTTCGAGGCATACTACCTCGTTGCTCACCAGGTCTGCACTGGGCTACCATCGGGGCATGCTCCAGCGGCCTCACTATGTGCACCTGGAGGGCCACGTGGCCCCCTGCAGCTGGCTGTGAGGCCCCCTGTGCCTTCCGGGCCCTGGATGCTGACCCCTGCTGTGAGCTCCCGCCTCTGCCCTGATGCCGTGGGTCGCTGCCCGCTCCCTCCATGATGTCCCAGGCTCGCTGCTGTGCAGGCTGGTTGGGCGCCGGTGGGGGCTGGGAGCGCTTATGCCGTGCTGCTGCTGGTGGGCCTGCCCGGGGGGATCCCTCCTGTGCCTGTGCCCCCCCCCCGGGTTGACTCTGTGACCGTGCGGTTCTGGGTTCCCCAGACTGCACCTCCTGGCGTCCTCCGGGGGGGTGGGGGGTGGTTGGATCGCCTGCTCAGCTCTTTGGCTCTGGCTCCCCTCCGTCCTGTTCATTACACCCTCACCGGCGCATGGGGTCCCTGTCTGCCTCCTGGACCGTTCCTGGGCCGCTCCCTGCCCATGTGGCCTCCCCCTGTGCCTGTGCTCCACCCCTGGGGGGTCCCCCCGTGCCAGGGCCGTCTGTGCTGTTGTCGGGGTTCTGGATGCCATTCCCCGTGTCCTGCCCTGCCCCCGGTCCGGTCCCCCCTGCTTCCCTGGCCCCGGGTCCCCCCTCCCCCTTTGCCCCTTGTGCCGTGTATGTTGGCCGTCCTGCTGTGTTCCCCCTTCCATTCCTTTCCCGTGCGAGTGCATATGCGCCCGGGCGTGTTTGTGTGCTGTGTGTTCTGCTGTGACCTCGTTGTCTCTGTGCCTGTTCTCTGTACTGCCTCAGGGGCTCTTCTCCCTCCTCCCCCTCCCTTCCTGTTTCCCTTGTGTGGGCATTTCCTTTTGTCTCTTCTGGCTTTGTTTGCCCTCTGTCGGGCATCTGCCGCCCGCCCCTCCCCGGTGCCTTCTGGGTGTTTTGATCACGGCCCGGAATCGGCGTCACATCTGTTGCGCTGCCCTGGACCGTGGTCTGTTGGTCCGATTTCCTGCCGTGGTCCCGGTCCCGTCCTGTCTGTTCGGGGCCTTCCTGGACCACGGGGGGTGGTTGGTTGGCTCGCCACCGCTGGGAATCCACTGTGGTGATTCGGGAGCCCGTAACGTCGGAAATCACCCATTGTGTCACTTAGAACACAATCACTAAAATGTATTGTGTTTCTTTTAGTCCAGATTATTAAAATACAGGCAGAATGATTAATGATTTCAACAGTCAAAAGGGGACAGGCCTATTTTCATTACTATTAATTATTATTATTTAAAAAGGTTATACAAAATGAACTATTAAACATTTTCATGCTTTTTACAGGCGATATAAAGGACCCTAGAAATGAGAAAATGAAACTGATGAAGAAATATCTAGTTAAACCATCTCACAGCAAGGCATATGTAAAAATAATCAAAAACAAACCAAATATTAAAGCTATTTCAGGAATCCAGCTAGTAATATGCAGGGTGGTGGTGGTGGTGGTTTTAAAACCAAACTATTGTCATAATGCCTGGTATATTTAGCCCCCTCTGAAAGAACAGGAGCTCCAAGCTGTTCCTTTGGGTGGACTGAAGCAGGCCAGAAAGTCTGCACAAACAATAACTGTGGGTGAAAACAGACATGACGCTAACCACCCTTTAACCACCCTTGGTGATTATTTATGCATGTAGCAGGGCTGTATTGGTGCCCTATGCAGCCCTGAAATATGCATAAATGACCACCAGGGGGGGTTAAAAGGTGGTTAGTTAGCATGTCTGTTTTCACCCTGTGACTACATGTCCCAAAATCCCATCTTTGGAGTCAAAACTTGACCCTTCCCCTACAGGAGGGAGAGGAGTGGAGAAGGGTAGATATCTTGGCTGGGAGACCCAGTGGTGACTGAAGATAGCTCTCCGAGTCAAGGGAGAGAGAAGGCCTGAGCTGGATTGCTCTGAGGCTTCACAGAGCGGCCAAAAGAGAACCAGGAGGACTCGCCTAGGGAGGTGGGAATCGGAACCTGTACTGGCTACCAGCCTGGAGGCTTGCAGAACAGTTCCCGGAGACCTTCTGTTCAGCCCTCCCAGCTGCTTGCTTTCCAGCTTCACAGTCCCTGGACTGGGAAGAACGATGGGAGCTGCCGGTGGATTGATTCATCCAACACAAAGTTTATCAGACAGTGGAGTTGGGTTGCACAATCCCAGGGAGGAATCATTTAATGCTGTTCTCCCTCTCAAAGTCAATAGTATGCATTTACCTAAAAGTTATGTTAGTTGGTCCAATAGGAGTTTTATTTAACTGCATATAGTTTTGGCACAGCTGGGCTGGAATATTTTCCTAGGAGGCTGTAGAGGTGGTGTGCGAAGCATACATCTCCCAGGTGGAGACATTACACCAAAAGGTCATTTCTTATTGCGTATGTAGAAGGCAGAAAGAAAAAGAGTCTACTTGGGCTAACTACACCACCATGTGGCCAGTCTGAACTTAGGACCCCTCCCCCGCAATAACACCAGGCACCACAATCAGGGCTTCTTCAAACGGACACTTGGGGGAGATTCCTGGCTGGCCTATAACAGCCTTATACATGCTAGAAAATTTATTCTCTTTGTGACCGTCTAGCTCTTAGAACTTGTTTTTCTTTCACTTCTGCAAATTCAGCCCCTATCATACAGCTCAGTGAATGCTGGAATTTTCCTGAACCCATGGAATTCTACAGTAGCCAATGGAAGGGAAGACCTGTACATAGTCTATTCTAGAATAAGCCTTGGCAGTCTATTTGGAAGTGAAACAATAAACACCTGACCACATCCAGTTTATGGAACTTGCCTATTGACCACACCAATTATTTTGGTAGTGTTTTTTAAAATATCTCTTTGCAGTACAGTACTTTTCACCAGCATACATACAATGCAAACATACACACTGATCTGAAAACACCACCTTCTTCAGTTTTTGATTTTGAACTTTCAAATAATCTATCATATAGTAGTACACATGCATCACTAGTTGTTACCTGTGAATCCATGAAGTACATCTCATACTGCTGTATCATCTGCCTGCTAACCATGCTTCCATGATATACCACAACATTAAGATCAGTCCATGTGCGAAATTCTCTTTCCCAGTTGGTTATAGTAGAGAGTGGAGCTATAATGAGAAAAGGACTTCGTATGCCAGTCAGGAGGATTTCATAGAGGAATGTTATCGACTGAATGGTTTTGCCAAGACCCATTTCATCTGCTAAAATGCAGTTTCGTCTGAAAATACAAATAGATTTGCTATTCGGAAATGCAGTAGGCAAAAATAATTAAAACTCATAAAAATTTATAAACAGTTAATCAAAACTGAGACACACCATGACATACCTAAGAGAATCATGTTAGTTGTAACACAGTAATACCTGCCCCCGCTCCAGTGCTAAATGGGGAGGGAGGCCTTGCAGCAGGAATAATGGCAATGGTAGAGCTGGGTGACCTCTCTTATCCCACTGCAAGCAGGCGATTGAGGTAGCAGACAATCATGCCTCAGTATGGGGAAATGTAACTCTATGCTAAGTTGCCAGGCATGGGTGCTATACATGGGATCCAACTGTACCCTTCTTGGAGGAACCCGAGAAAGGCAGTAAGAGCAGGAAAATTCCACAACCTTCTCCCTTGCTGAGTTTGTCCTTCACAGAGAAGACGGTTTGGCCTCCAAAAATCATCTAGGTTCTACATGATTCTTGCAAGTTATGCTTGTTGGCCTCACCCATACCCTCCCCCCACCTTTCAAAGCTATTTGCTGATAATCTGTTCATTCTACAACCTTATGGTAAGTGTGCTGGGAATTTTGATGAAACAAAGAAAATGAAGACTCCCAGTTCTTCACACATATCCAGACTGTAAAATTCCATGTTAAATATATTTCCTAGTTTCAACACTTTGATTTAAACAGAAAAATCTCAATACAACTGTAGCTTCAGCACTGGTCCACCATACAGCAGCCCATTTCATTCAGTATACTTCAGTTTTCATTAAAACATGCTGTACACACACCGATTGTACCAGTTGAAAAGGAGCCAGTTGAGTCCTTCCAGTTGGTATTCCCTGAGTTGGTTGCCATTTTTGTATTCCCTGGACTGCTCTATCTTTTTCCAAGAATTAGGAGGGGGTCGGTCCTAAAGGATTAAAAAAATCATAATAATAATAATACATAAATGAACTAACGAATCTCCTCTTTCTATATACTCTACACAATTTTCTCATGGAGGAATTACTTGAGGGGAGCAGAGTTTTTCTGAGGCAAGGGAAGTTACTTTAAATTGCTATTTTATATCAATTTCTATGATTTTATATTTACCACGCACCTGCGTCGAGACAAAGGGTGAAAACAGACATGATGATGGCTTGGGACTCCTCACACTTCCGTTTCTCTGCTGGTCTGCTACTGTCCCGGGATGGGTAGGTGGCTGGCCTGGAATGAGTCTTCCAGATGATTCTGAGTGTTCATTCTGGGCCAAGGGCTGCCCACACAGGCCAACACACCTGTTGTGGCCCTGTCATCCCAATCATAGGGGAGGTGGCTGCCATGGCTGTCCATCATGGCAAGATGTGGGGCTGCTTGCTCACATGTCTGTTGCTTCCCTCCTTCCCCACTACCCAGGGTATGCGGGTGGTGGGATGGCTCTCCAGATGTGCGCATGTTTGGTTGGTGCCCCTCCCACAACCCAGAGAGTGGCAGCTGCTGTTTCCTGCCCCATCCTGTGCTGGGGAGCTGCCACGCCGCCCGCACATCTGTTTTCACCCCAAGAGAAAGCATTTCATATTTACTACTTAAATTAAGAAATAATGGAAAACAAACATAAGAAACTTAGTTTTTAATGTTATAGCAAAGAAAGAACTTAAGAATTAAACAGAAAGAAGAAAATCTTATTCTTGGGAGAATTAAGATTTTTTTTTAACCCTAACAGCTGCAGCAAAAAGTTTTTAAACCTATCTGCATTATGTCCTAGAAGATTTAAGACCAAAAGAAATAGAAAGAATCCAACTTATATTATTTTTAAAATCTCTTGGTTTTTAAGGATATATAAATGATGAAGCAAGCAGAACAGATTAAGTTTTTGAACACCTGGGGTTAATAACCTTGCAAGTGTCCTCTTTACCCAATTTAATCAGAAAATAAAATTATTTTGCATTTATCTTTTATGTTACATGATTAACATGGAGTTATAAAGCACCCTCTTAAGCAGCAGCGCCTTTATTTATGCCTTCAGTTTATACTATACAATTACACTTTAGTATTTTAAGTAATTAATTTCTTTGTTATACTTATATTTCTCCTCTTTGTGCCCTACAGATGTCCAGTTGCTAGGGAGAAACTTAAGTCAAGAAACAGCTAGGGAGTATATTGTAGCAGTTTTATCTGCTTTCTCCACAGCTGTGAAAACTCAACTTACCAGCAATTTGTTCAGGATAGGTTTGTTTACAGTAATTTTCCGACCACCATAAGAACCTGCATAAGTTCCATTGTGACCATATAAGTTGTATTGACCATCTCACATTTAGATAATATTCATTAGAAGAAAAATGCAAAAAGTTCAGCATTTTATTAATAGTTAGTAATATGTAACAATAATAAGTAGGAATGGGAAAATACATCTATGCTGACTGGAAAATTTCCTATCTCTGAATAATAATTCAAGCCAACAGGGACGCTTTAAAACAAGTGTCCTCTTTAGCCAGCTCAGGAAAAAACAATCCAGCTGTGAATTACTGCAGCAACCACACAGACCAACAGAGCTCACAACTGCAATCCTCTTGGAAAAGGCAAGGAAAGCCTGTCTGTGCTGCCACCAGAGCCCCGTAAGTCCTTTGGCCAAAGAGAAAATATTTACCCATAGTTGCAGAGACCATTTCACTCACATTAACCTTTTAGGGTCAGTTTTCTCCAGGTGAACTAATGGCTTGAGCTGCTCAGAAAAGTTCTGCATGTCATCAGAAACCAAGTCCTGTCCTGCTGAGGCCACGAAGCTCAGCTCCACCAGGTAGGAAAGGGAGAAAGGCTCAATGTTATCAGTGTTTCCTGGAATGAGGATGTGGAAGATCTTGTACACCACAATCTTCATGATGCCTTTGTGGAATACATGACCCTTAGCAACAAACTCATGATCCATACGGAAGCCCATCTCCATGAGGACGTTTGCCAGGTTCTCAGAGGTGGCAATGTCTAAACAGTTCCGCACCAGGGCGTGGTGGTTTTTGTCTCTCATTTCTGGTTGTCCCAAATAACTCAGGTGCCACGATGTGCCAGCTTTGTCCATGGAGTGCTGTGCCCTCAGGAAAAAAGGACTGGACTGCTGCCCCTTCAGAAGGAACACCATCGTGTGCTCCAGGAACGTCTCTGGCTCCATGTTGTCACACAGACCGCAAAGCCAGTGAAGGCGGCTTTCCAGGCTCTGATCCAGAATGCTTCCTTGGAGTAAATACTGCAGCATATTTATGGTACCACCAGTGACTGGCATAATAGTGACAGGAGGGACCTCCATGGTCTCAGCATTCCTGCATGAAGCTGTGCCGAAATCACGAGATGCCTGGCCAGTTCAACCACACGTAGCTCCCTATCCAGCCAGACAATGAAGCATGTGCTAAAGCCAGACCTTCTGAACAAATAAGGTCCACAGATCCATTTCAAAGACTCTTTAACCAATCCAAAGCTTCAAGTCAAGAAATATACCTATTGGACATAGGCAAGAAAGCATGTGCCTAAGCCCCTAAAAATTCAGTCACTTTTTCTTCCGTTTCCAAATCTGCAGGCAAAATGTCTCAACTTCCCATCTTATGCTAAGGATAATGAATGTGCGGACCATAAAGCAAGAGGAAGTAGCAATGCAAAGGAAAGAGTAGCTTATTGCACAAACTCCCCAAAGTGTTTGTAAACAGTACACAAAGGATTTCAACAAAACACAACACATATTTTAATTACTAATAAAGAAAAAAGTAGAAGATGGAAATATTTATAACAATAAGGATCACAGATAAATTAGATGTAGTCTTACCAATCGCCTTGAATCAGGCCTGGAAGCTTGCAATTGTTCAAACTCTTCTATTTTTGCTTGGTCTACATCTTCTTTTAGCTCCCATGTGCTGTCTTCATATGGCAATGAACACCATTTTACTAAGTAGTAAATAACAGGCTGCAGAGAGAAAGCCTAATGTTATCCCCTTTTGATTTAATGCACTGATTTCTAACATCCAAATATCTAGTTTATTATTATTCTCATCAACAAGCATTTATATTGCACCTGCAATGTACATGGCACTTTACAAAGTAATGGAATAGACACGGTCCCTGCCCTAGGGCTTACAATCTGGAAAAACGTGTGTGCCAGAGGAGAGGAGAGGAGAGGAGAGGAGAGAGAGAGAGAGAGAGAAGGGGTGTAACATTCACAAAGATGTGAGGTCTCAGATGCACATACTTGGCTTGGTTACTTTGAGAATGATGGCTGGCTGGTCCATGTGGTGAGGATATGAGACCTCAGGTAACAGAGGAGAAGTGGAGTTCATGGATTGGAGTACGGAGGGAAATTAGCGCAGAGAGGTAGGGGGGAGCAAGGTCGTGAACAACTTTATAGGAGCTTGTGCAGGATTCGTTCAGGAAGGGGGAGCCAGTGATGAGAGGAGAGAAGGGGATGCACGTGGTCGAAGAGACAGGCGAGGTGAATGGTCCTGGCAGCAGTTTTGGATGGAGATAAGGGGAGAAAGGTGAGAGTTGGGGAGGCCAGTGAGAAGGAGGTTACAGTAATTGAGAT
>QEPC01013661.1:374535-389749 GCA_003113815.1 Sphenodon punctatus
AATAATAATAATAATTGTCAAGTGCAAGGTCACAGGATGACAAATAGCCTCCAATTTAAAGAGGTATGCAAAACAGTCAGATTATCCCTAGTCAAATCTGACCCAAACACAAACCCACTAAATGGACAATTACTGATATTTTTTCAAATGCATATCTTTCAAAGTAGTCATTCTTTGACAGCTCTATTACTATAGCTCATTATGGACTTGGGTCATATGGATAATTTGTACAGAATTAATGCAAGATTTTAACAATAAATGTCATTTCCATTTGAGAATGTGACATTTGAAAATGTGAATAGGATTATTTAGAAAAAACAACCCAAACATAAACAAAACTGAAATAAATAATTTTAAAGTGATGAAACATAAATGAGACAATTTTTTACTAGATTTCATTTTCCAATTGTGCAGGCAACTCGTAATACTCACTAATTTTTGTATTTTACAAAAAATTCTTCTGCTTCCACTGTCACTCCAGCTGGAATCTGAAAAAGAACATTTCTGTTTTTAGATGCATGTACTTTCAAATAAATATATTGAAACAGGTAAACTTTCTTCCCATTTAACTCTGAAATACTTACTTCTTTCTTTGCTATCCTTGAAGATAAAATTTTGTCTACAATTGCGGCATCTTCTTCACTTGGATTCTCCTACAGATTTAGAAAAATAATGAAATAATTACTGCAGTCTTGTGTAGATGCTCTCTTTAGAAATGTCAATAGCTGAATAGCCTTTAGCTAAGGTGTACCACCTAGCTACAGCACATCTCAGATGCCCTCCCAGTTGTCCCTTCAGAGAGCGTTTTCACATGCGCAGGAAACGTTATTGGACAAAAACATACCTGCCTCTCAAAGCCTGCATTCCTGCACATAAACAGGCATTTCCTGTACTTTAAAATAGTTTTTTTTACCTATTTTAAAGTACATGCAAAATTTAGATTAAAAGCCAACTGAGTAGTAGTTTAGTCAGAAAAAACTTTCTGACAGAGATTTTTCAAATCAACACTTCATTGACTGGATGTTAACTTCCTAGATTTGATGAATTCAAGAACTCTACAAAAAACCTCTCTTAATTGCACTCTGCTGATTTGCTGTCAATATTCAATTAAAATGCAATGTTTTCACTTATCTTTATCTTTGAGTAAATTTTCACCTATAAAATATTTACCTTATTTCACACTATATGGCAATATTCAGACTATATGTGTATTAGATTTTATATTTGTCATTTTTTGTTGTATTGTTGGCAATGGCCTCTGGTCATGCAATAAATATGATTTGATTTGACTATATGGCAATATTTATATAATTGTGATTTAACTGGAAATGGTGGAAAAACAAAAGTGACTTTTTTTCTTTCTTTTTTTTCTAAACTTCAAGGTGTCTAGCTATGATTTCTATTAAAGAAGCATTTTAAACATCTTCTAAAATGATCAACATATCCTGTACTGTATGAGGCCTGGCATATCTGTACCAGAACACACACAACCAGAGCGATGGTGCTTTCAGGATCACATTTAAGTATATGAGGTCAAAGCTGCAATCTAAACATTTTGTAAGTCAAATAGACTATTTGGCCCTTTTCACACGAGATGCCCCCCCCATGCCCACGCAGATCTGTTACGTGGGCATGGGGGATGGTGCCTGCGCTACCGCCGCGGCCCGTGGGTGGGGCTGCATGCACGCTCCCGCACTCCATCCATCTTCACCTAGCCATGCATGGAGCAACTGGCAACAAGGGCGATTGTTCCATGCATGGAGGTGGGTGTGCACCTGTGTAACGGCTGCCTCCCCATCGTCCCTGGACCACGGCGTCCACCTATCCCCCTCCCCCAGCACCGCGGTCCATCTGAAAAGGGCCTTTGTGGCATACTCAGAGCTCTCTCAACAAATGCTCTCCCAATGGATAAAGAGATTTATTGCAGTGTATTGTTCGATTGCTTTCCAAGGTATCAAAACCCATTAAATCAGGACTACAGCAATCTCAGAGACCTCCTCTTAAGGGTGTACCACTACTGGAGGTTTGCAAAAGCAGCTACAGGGGGACATGTAGTTCTCCTGCACGGGTTTACCAAACACTATGCAGAGCCTCTAGCGACGACATACTGTCAAGCCGATACTGAAGTTACCCTCCGAGAACTTCTTAAACCTCTTTCCATTACAAGTACACTACTTGCTAACCCATCCAGAGGGGGTGTGTACAAAGGCCCTCAAAAAAGAAAAAAAAAATAGGTTACCTTGACAGTAACCATCGATCTTTGAGAGGAAGCCTTTGCACATTCACACACTTGCATTGCTTGTAGCCCTCCCTTGTCAGTCAGGATACTTCGTTGCTGGGGAGAAGGAATTGAGAGCAGGGTGCACTCTAACATGCAGTGTTTTGAAGACATCACGTGAACACCCACAAGAGACACAACTACGCTTTTCAGTTCTGGGAGATCAGCACCAGGGGAGGCATGTACCACTCTGCTTTCCCAGGAGAGGTTTGGGGGAGAACAGCAAGGGTGATATATTGCCCTATGGAAATCAGAGCCGACTTTGGGTGGAACACAGCACTATCTAACTCCTGTGGATGACGTACTCACTCTGCTATCTGACTGATGTAATATCAACTTTGTCCTTACTTGTTTATGACACTCGTAAGCACCAAGTTAAGGTCCCACAATGATGGTGGTCCCTACTAGCTAGTCTTTCTTGGCATCTGACCACCTCCAATCTACAGTGTTCTGTGGCTGTCACATGTGTGTCTTGTGCGAGACATGACTATGCTAATCAGTTGTAGAAATTCAGCACCAGGGTTGCAATCAATCAGCATTTGTTATATACAGAGGCACTTGAAGGTGCATTATAGTAAGAATTTCCTCAGCTCTCCTAAGCAGCCTAGGTTCCCACCCTGTCCTGGCTTCACTCTGATTGCAAGCTGAACTCCATTTCTGTATTCCAAGTCACAGATTCTTGGCTCCATCTAATATTGCAGGGAATACTCATTGAAACCCAGTTATCTATACATTTTTACATTAGTAGCAAGTAGGGTAAGTTAGGAGCCTAAATAACCACATTATGGGTAGAAACAAACTTGACAGTAACTCGCTCTGGCCCATGGGCCACTGTCACATTTGTTATCGGGCCCCCAGATGTTCGCTCAGACTGTCACCGGGTGTGTTGGCGGCTGGCCTGGGCTCTCACCTTGGCAAATAGCCGAAGTCACAGCCCAGGCTAGTGTCAACTCGATCAGGACAAAGCAGGCCAGAACATGTTTGCACATCTGTCCCTGATGGCCCAGATCATGTCCTCTGTGGCCAGCTGCCATGCCAGCTGTCATAGGCCACCATGGCTGCCTGTCATGGCAAGGGGCACTGGGTTGTGCGGCTGCATGTTCCTGCATCTCCTCGCCCCCGGGGCCCTGCCACATGAATTTTTGTACCCCAGCCTGACCCAGTAAGGACCACGTTCACGGTGGTTTCCCAAGCTGAGCCGTGGCGCAGT
Organism: Sphenodon punctatus; assembly: GCA_003113815.1. Lineage (NCBI taxonomy): Eukaryota > Metazoa > Chordata > Lepidosauria > Sphenodontia > Sphenodontidae > Sphenodon > Sphenodon punctatus. The sequence continues at coordinate 378,024 of QEPC01013661.1, forward strand.
CACATCTGTTTTTACCCAGTGTTTGTCTACAATACAGCATGCTAGGAAATTGTTGCTGTCTGATGGAAAATTTCAAGTCTTCACCACACATCACAGTATCTCTAGAATAGCTACAGCAATTGTTCATCTCAGGGAAGGCTAAATAAATCAACATCACTTGCAAAACTAAGACAACTGGAAAATTTAAACATCGTAAATCGTGCTTACCACGAATAACTGTAAAGGCTGTTCAGCTGGCAAAGAAACAGAACCCTTCTTGATTTTAACAGAAACCTTAGCTTCTTCCTCTGACTGTTTTCCTTCTACTTCTTCAGAATACTTTTTCCGTTTAACTTGACGATTTGATCTTCTCTTCTGCAATGAAATGTCACCAAAATGTAACATTTTAAACAAAACAATCTTCCTAACAGGAACTTCAGGCATTAAAAGACAACTTTAAAAACAGCAACTTAACTTTTTTTAATATGTTACTATAGCAAATGCAGACAATAGATATTTTTATAAATATAAAAAAATTATTTTGTGTGAGCAAAAGAAGGTTAAATTAATTTTGGAAAACAACAAAAGAGGGGGAAAAGATGTCATATTTTGGACCTATAAATGTTGCCAATGTTAAAGTACATAAGGGATAAAAGAAATAACAAAACTTGTTTTTATCTTTGTCACAATGAAATTACTTTTGGAGGAGAATTAGAGGGCTCATGAATGTACCTCTCGCTCATTCTAAAATATGCAGATACTGTTAGTTTGCATTTGTTTTTGTACATCACAGACAAATAGAAGAGATCCCAGTGTGCTATTAGTTTTTTTTTATGTGAATAACCCACCAATAAATGAGGATTTGCACAATATGGTAAAACAGTCCTTTTTGTATAAAACAGTAATATACAAAGAAACTGAAAAGTTACAGATGGATAAGAATTATTAGATCTTGTGATCAGCCTGCTAATAATGTAGACTTTGTCTCTCTCACGCTTCAATAATTTGCCCTGGAATACTACTCCAAACCAAGAAAGCTCTGTATTGGAAAATATTGCTTACAAATATACAGCTTAACTTCTTTTTACTCTCTTGTATCCTATTGCATATAGGCCCTGATCCAAGGTCCAGGTGGTAATGGACCAAATTTAGTAGCAAGTAGGGTACCCCTGCACGCGTACACAGTGTCCAAGGCAAAGTCCCCCACTTCCTGACTGCACTACCACCCAGAAGAGGTAGTGAAGGGGGTGCACCGGGGAATATGGGTGTCAGCACGGATTTGAGGCGGGCACTTTGTCTCAGGAACTATGCATGCATGCACTATGTATGCATGCAGGAGGCAAGATTGGGCCACACGTGACCAATACGCACGGACCTTGGACTGGGGCCTTAATCCTGAAGTATCACTTTCAACAGTTCTCCTCTCTTAACAGCTTAAGAACATAAGTAGTGCTGTACTGGGTCAGACCAACAGTCCATCAAGCTCGGCATTCTGTCTTTGACAGTGGCGAAGACTCTCTCTTTGGCGAAGTACCCAACAGGCCACAATGGGCAATCCATTCCCTGTTGTTCCAGCCCCCAACCGTAAGAAATTACATCCCCAAAACCAACTTGGCTAATAGCCATTTATAGATCTATCTTCCAAGAACTTATTCAATCCCTTTTTAAAACTAGCTACAGTACCAGCCTTGACCACATCCTCTGGCAGTAATTGTGTGCCGAGTGGAAAAAAATACTTTCTCTTCTTTGTTTTAAATCTGCTGACAGTTAGTTTCATGGAGTGTCTCTTTGTTCTAGTACTGTTAGAGAGGGTAAATAACCACTTCCTATTTACATATTCCACACCACTTATGATTTTATAAACTTTTATCATATCCCCTCTCAGTCATCTCTTCTCCAAGCTGAAGAGCCCCAGCCTATCAATTCTCTTTTCATATGGGAGTCATACCATACCCGTGATCATTTTTGTTGTCCTCCTCTGTAGCTTTTCTAGTTTTACTATATCCTTTTTGCAATGGAGCAGCCAGAACTGCACACACTATTCCAGGTGCAGTTGTACCAAAGATTGTACAGGTGCGGTTGTACCAAAGATCAAAGTATGATTAGCTTCTGCAAAACTTTTCTACTGTTGTTTCAGAAAGAAAAAGGATCCGTCTTGTCATTTTTCTCTTGAACAATTCAGAATATTGTGGGAAGCAGTGCAATTGACAAGAAACAGATCAATTTCCATTCTGTGGCAGTTTGACAAAAGGTATGAACTTTGTACGAGCCAATAAAAGAAGGCTCTGGGGGGAAATGTTATCTCCCCTCAGCAAGTCAGAAGAGGGTTTGGAAGGCTGGAGAAGTCTTAAAGTTCAGACACCTGCTAGCCAGAATTTGTTCTGAAGGATGAAATCCCCTTCCCCCACCCTAGGGCTGAAGCGGCAGCAGTTGTTACCGTGCCGCCATTCCATTCCGAGAACTCGGCACTTGTGTCTTGCCGCCGACTTGCCCTCGATATTTCCGCGATTCCACATTACCTGCTGCCAGTATCTGCAGATGCGGCATGTCTGCAGTTTGCGAACACAAGCGGTTTTATGCCGCCTTCCGTCACTGAGCGCGAGTCCCTGACACACCGTGATGCTGAATAATAGATCATCGAACGAATGAACTTAGGGTGACTCTGACTACCTGCTTCAGAGTCCGCTGCAGGGGCGTAGCCACCGTGGCGCGGGGCGCGCATTTGCGCCCGTTTCTTGCTCTGGGAGGGGGCCGGCAGCAATCAGGGCTGGCCCCAGGCATATGCGGCATCCGCGGGAGCCAGGCGCCCCACTCCCGAGTCCCGGAGGAGTCTCTCTTGCACCACCGGCACCGCCTTTTTAAACAGCTCAGTTGTGGCCCTGCAGCGCTGCTACACAGGTGGGGGAAGAGTCCCCCATCCCCTCCTTCGCAGCGAAAGTCGCTGCCTTGTAAACAATGATACAGGAGGGGCTCCTTCCATTCTCACTTGCGCGCCCCTCTCTTACTGGCACATACCAAGCTCTTCACTTTGTGATCGCCGCAGAGAGAGAACTGGGGGTGCAGAGCAGCTACAATGAGGTAGCGAGCCATCCCAACAAAGGGAAATAATTTGTCCGTGGCACCCTAATACACAAGAGAATTTACAGAAGAGCAGGGACTCTCCACCCGCCCCCCCCAATCAGCATCAAGAGCCAGGCGCTCGCTCACTGCTGCTGGGGATCCCTGCACTCTAAGCGGGACAGAGACTAGTGCACAAGGAGGGACAACAAACAGGGCAGCACCCAGAGTTGAGCTTTGAGAGAGGGATCTTTGTTATCCCTCCTTGCGGACTAGTTGTTGTCTCTGTCCCACTTAGAGTGCAAGGATTCCCCAGCAGCAGTGAGCAAGCGCCTGGCTCCTGATGCTGATCCAGAGGATGGGGTGGGGGGATGAGGGAGTCCCTGCTCTTTTGTGAATTCTCTTGTGCGTTAGGGTGCCAAGGACAAATTCTTCCCCTTTGCCGAGATGGCTCTCTCTACCTCATTGTAGTTGCTCTGCACCCCCATTTCTCTCTATGGGGCGATCACAAAGGGAAGAGGGAGGATCTGTCCATCCTTCTAACAGAGACAGCACTGAACAACCAACCCTCCCCCAGCTGAATGGACCCCCCAGAACAGGCTGCCCCCTGCCTGCTGCCCCCCTCCCAGGCTGTAGATCCAACCTGCATGGAGTGTCATTTTGTTAGAAAATTCCTTCACCACCTCTTTCTAGGCTTGGTACACGCTCCCATTTGTGAGAATGGAAGGAGCCCCTCACAGAAGAACTTTGTTTACAAGGCAGCAACTTCCCTCGCGCCAAGGTGGCTACGCCCCTGGCTGCAATGCCGAGAATCACAAAGCTGCTGCACTTAAGGGAAAGGGGAAACTCTAGCAAACCTGCCTCTTCTGCGTGAAATCTACAGTGGTGAAAATATCGTGGCAGCAACCACAGAAAGTCGCGAGTGCAAGGCGTGAAAATAGCTCCCTTCCTAACCATGCTGCTTGGTTCAGAAGAGCACTTCCTGCCGGTAAATGCTGCTGCAGCAGTACAGCATTTCAGCCCTACCCCATCCCAAGCCCAAGTAGAATCTAGTACACTTGGTGGTAATCCCAGCCACATCACATTTTTAACAGCTGGCAGGGCTAGGGATTACAGTCAACAGCCTCCAAAAGATTAATAAAAACTCTAATTATATCTTTCAACATCGTTATCAAATTATGTTATTTACTCACAGAAACAGTTAAGAGCCAGGAAAGAGCTCTAGCTCCCCCTCATCTGGCTACTAGATTAAAACTCTCTTTATGATACTCGTGGTATACAACTTTCAGATATCTTTCAGACACCATTAATTAGATAGGTATACTAATTGTTAGCCTATTTTAAAATGATATCAGGTATGCATTTGCAAAATAAAAGTGTTCAATACTGAAATCTGTAGTAGAATGTATGCCAATATTTAGAGATGGCATAAATATAAGCATCTTAATATAGTGTACTTGTGACACTTTTGTTGTGATCAGCAATTTCTCTCATGTGGACAGAAGAAAAAAACGATTGCTCTGTAAAATGTTGCTTTTCTATTTTAGAGCTTTAATGGCAGAAACCACACATTGACAATTGTATCAATTTTCACAAGTTTAGCTGCAGCAAATCAACTCTATGATCACTCGTAAAGATCAGTGTCAAACACACTGGCGCAAAAAATAATATTATAGGAATAAGGCTGCAAATAAGTCTTCTAAAGGAAGGTGTTGAATACCTGAGCGTCTTCATCTTTGAATGACTGTTGTGGAGCTTGTTTAGCATCAGACATTTCATCTGAGGACTCATTCTTTCTCTTCTGCTTTTTTCCCAATGTAATAATAAGTTTCCTGTTTCAAAGCAAAAAGAAGACAAAGTTAAATTCATGCATACACTTTTTAGAACTGAGATTTTGCTTTTAACTTCCAAGAGGTGCTGTCAAGATTAAAAATCACTAATAAACTCCTTATCTTTTAACTACCAAAATCATTCACTTCCATCACTGCAAAAAAATCAGAGGCACAGAGCTGGCCCGTAATTTTTGTAACTTTAGTATGTAACTTTAGTACAGGCAAACCAGACTGTTACTCATAATTCAAAACGAAAGTTAATTTGATCATAATTAGACTTTGCCATTACTACTCAATAAGTCTTCTAAAGTCAACTGGGACCTATGCATCTCTCTCTATTAAAAAAAAATATTCACTGCTTCTCAGGTACTAATATACAGTGCCAATTTTCTATTTGAAAGGTTTGAAAAGTGAATTCTTGAAAGGTAAGTTGGAGATCTAGACTGTTTGATATCCCTTTAAATTATGTTTAAAAAGCAAAGATTTAGTGTACATATTCAAATCAGTCTTCTTTCTGAAATGTGAAGCTTCATATGTTTTTATTAATACAAGATACTTCAGCTTAACAATACACTTACATAATTTTCAACCAGGATTTATACTACATAATTAATAGCTTCAAGTTAATTATTTCATAGCAGTGTGTGTGTTTGGGGGGGTGGGGGGAGGGAGCGGGGAGTATTGTTTTTTAAAAGGCTAAACTGCAAAAGTTGACTTGCAATACAGGCTAGAATTTGAGAAATCTGTCAACAATAGTTTCATCAGTAAACACTACTGACAACTACAAAATTGTGGGGTAAGCTATATTGCTGATGGAAAGGTTCTAATTATTTCTTAGTTTAAATTCAAAGGTTACACAGAGAGGGGCAATATCATTAATATCATTCCATTTGTTTTTAACCAGAGGGTGCCAAATTATATATTTTATCATTTCTGAAATCTGACAAGTGATACTCTCTAAATGCATTCTCAGTGAAATAATCACAGTGTGATTACAATCAAACACAATCACAGATAAAGAGCTGTCCTTAAATATATACTTTACATAATACAGATTTGATAATTATATAGTATGCCAGCAATGAGAGAATTGCTTTAGCATACAAATATCTTCTGCCATTTCATAGCTCTAGCTGATCATAGGACTTTGGCCTTTATTCAGAGTCTGTACTATTATAATACGTCAAAACAGCTTCTGACACACTGAGCACCTGAAGAGAATAAAAAGCAGTAATGAGAAACGCTGACTGATCTGTTTTCAGAATCATCATGCTTTCTCTTTGGAAAACAGCCAAATAAGACAGGTTGATCAAGCTAAAAGTACATTACATCTCCAGTAGTTCATGGAGAGAATGCAAATACAGAAATCCTAAGCCACCTATTCAAAGTAGAGTAAAAAGTTAACGAGGCAGGCCAAAAAGAAATTTGAGGAGCAACTTGCTAAAGATGCTAAAACTAATAATAAAAACTTTTTCAAGTACATCAGAAGCAGGAAGCCTGCTAGAGAGTCAGTTGGACGGTTAGATGACAAGGGGGCGAAAGGAGTGCTTAGGGAGGAAAAGGACATTGCAGAGAAGCTGAATGAGTTCTTTGCTTCGGTCTTCACTGCGGAGGATGTTGGGGAGATACCCACCGGAACTTTACTTTGTAGGTGATGAACTGGAACAGCTGTCATAAGTCAACGTGACTCTGGAGAAGGTCCTAGAACAAACTGACCAACTAAATACTAACAAATCACCAGGACTAGATGTTATTCACCCCAGAGTTCTGAAGGAAATCAAATATGAAATTGCAGACCTCCTGTTTATAATTTGAAACCTATCGCTAAAATCTGCCACTGTACTCGAGGACTGGAGGGTGGCAAATGTAACCCCGATATTTGAAAAGGGATCCAGACGTGATCCTGGAAACTACAGACCAGTAAGCTTGATGTCTGTGCTCGGCAAAATGGGGGAAACTATCATTAAGAACAGAATTGCTCAGTATGATGATAAACATGGTTTAATGGGGAAGAGAAAACATGGATTTAGCAAAGGTAAATCATGTCCCACTAATCTGTCGGAATTCTTTGAGGGTGTAAATAAGTATGTGGACAAGGGAGATGTGATAGAGATAGCGTATGTGGATTTCCAGAAAGCATTTGATAAGGTTCCACATAAAAGACTCTTGAGAAAATTAAAAAGTCATGGGATAGGAAGTAGAGTCTTATTATGGATTGGTAACTGGTTAAAGAATAGGAGGCAAAGAGTATGACTGAATGGTCAGTTTTCACAATGGAGAGATGTAAAAAGTGGCGTGCCCCAGGGATCTATTTTGGGACCGGCGCTGTTTAATGTATTAATTCATGATCTGGAAAAGGGTGTTAAAAGTGGTGTGATCAAATTTGCAGATGACACCAAGTTTTTGATAAGGAGATACTGGGCTACAGGTAGACTACAGGTCTAACAAATATGTAAAGGTTAAACATGTAAGCAATGTGAAAGCTGAGAACCGGAAACTAACTTCATGCAATGGAGAACTGCTAAGTCATGACCTCAAGCAACGGTGTAATCAGAAAAAGCCTAACACCTCTGCAGACGCTAGCAATAGGCCATTGAGTTGCAAACTGATTTCCTCCTGTGGACGTGACCAAAAGCACAGAGTCACCTGGCAGGAAAATCAAACAAAGGACCCTGGAAAAGTATGCAAGAGGAAGACAAGATAAAGAGGGGATAGCAGTTCTCTGCATCATCACATCTTATCAGCCAGAGAAGGGTTGAACCAAAGAAACTATGAAGTAAGGATTCTTGGAAACTCTAAGACTTGTACCCAGCCAAGCTTTCCACCACTGGCTGTGACGTAAACTGAAATACCCTTGGAACTTGATTAGGGTAAGCCTAAGGCCGCTTTCAGACCCGCCCACATATTCTGGCTGCAGGAGGGAATGCGCAGCCAAGATATACACGAGGGGTGGGGTGGGGTGCGGTGGGGTGGACCACGTCTGAAAGTGGCCTAAATTAGGAGAATCCAAGTACAGATAGGAATAAGATATTGGTTAGGTTATTTTGATTTCTGAGCTCTTAAGTATAATCTTGTACTGCATGCTAATTCATGATTTATTCATTAAACTTCTTTTAACAGAACTTAGTATGGTCCAGTGAAATTGCTAATCCTAACATTGGCAAGACACAGTTTGGGGTAAATTCTGTGTTTACAAACAGACGAATCTGGAGAGAAAGAGTCTGTGCTGGGAAACGTGGAGGCTGAAAAGGTTACAATAAGGTTCACCCGCTGCAGGTTGAATCAGTTCTGGACAAAGAGCTGATCCAGTGGGAGCTGGAAGCCAGGGAAAATTAGTCATGACAGCCTAGAGTGGGGTAGTAAGACCCCAATCCCATGACAAAGTTTATTCAAGGTAGTTAAAACACGAGCAGACTGTGAAGAACTGCAACAGGATCTAACGAGACTGGGTGCGTGGGCATCTACACGGCAGATGAGATTTAATGTGGACAAGTGCAAAGTGATGCACGTAGGGAAAAATAATTCAAACTAGGAGTACAAAATGCTGGGTACTAAACTAGGAGTTAGCACTTAGGAAAAGGATCTGTGAGTGAATGTGGACAATACACTGAAATCCTCAGCCCAGTGTGCAGCAGCAGTCAAAAAAGCAAACAGAACATTAGGAGTTATTTGCAAAGGGATAGAGAATAAAACTGAGGAGGTTATAATGCCTCTACACAAATCAATGGTGCGACTGCATCTGGAATGATGTGTACAGTTCTGGTCTCCCCGTCTCAAAAAAAACATAGCTGAACTAGAAAAGGTACAGAGAAGGGCAACGAGAATGATAAAGGTTATGGAACGGCTTCCGTACAAAGAGAGGCTTGACAAGCTGTGTCTCTTCAGTTTAGAGAAGACAGAGGGGACATGATAGAGGTTTATAAAATCTTGAGTGGNAGTTTAGAGAAGACAGAGGGGACATGATAGAGGTTTATAAAATCTTGAGTGGTGTGGAATGAGTAGATAGCGAACAGTTATTTACCCTTTCATATAGTACTAGAACTAGGGGACACTCCATGAAACTAGCTGCCGACAGATTTAAAACAGATAAAAGGAAGTACTTTTTCACTCAATGCATAATTAACTTATGGAATTTGTTGCCAGAGAACGTTGTCAAGGCCAGTTAAGTAAGAAATTTGCTTATATAATTTTTGTTTCTAGTGAGAAATTATATGTGCTACTAAATGCCTGCTGAACTAGACCAGCTGTAAACACTGAAGGGAATTTTAAGTTCAGTGTGTGTTGTCTGTACAACTCATAGAGAAGTAGCTAACAGCTCCTTCATCCAATGGCATAGCAAGACTGTGATAAGGCCTGGGCTCACATCCCAATTATGCCCCCTGTGGGGCAAGGGAATGTGGTCTCCGGGGGTTGGGGTGGAGGGGGGCAGGGCTTACCCACGAAGGAAGCATCACCTCAAGCTCCCAGCACCACCTCCCCACCATCCCGTCAGTAGCAGCAACCTGCCAAGAAAGAAGTTTTTAGAGTGGGTGGAGGCGGAGCCAATGCCCCCTTAGCAGGAGCCTTTGCAAAGGACTAACTGCTGCTTGGAGATTTTTAGAGTGAAAGGGGATTGTGTGCTGGCCTCCCCCACTCTGAAAATGTCCTAGCAGTGCTCAGGTCATTTGCAAAGGGCCCCCCACCCCCGAGTCCAGGGCCCGGGGTCAACTGAGCCCCCTTGCTCCATGGTAGCTATGCCCCTGCCCTCATCCCCTCCAGTGCTGTTCTTGTTAATTCTTCTCATAGTAGAGTTACCCCCAAATTGTTTTGCATAGTCATACAGTTCAAAAAATGAATACTAATTTTCATTTTCTGTGTTCAAAGTGCCTGGTTTTCTTTTTCCTGGTAGCTGGCTTATTAGCCTTTAATGTAAGCCCAAGAACAAGGCAATTTTGTTTTGTGATGCGCTGACCTTGTGCTCCATTCCAGCTTCATTTTCTTTTCAAGTAACATGGACAAAATGTAATGCATTTTCAACAAGGTGCATAGGCTGCTGACCTTATGAGGCTAGGCAAAAAACCCCAATGATCTATTAATAAAATTGATATTTTAAACTTTGTCTCATCTTACATATTTTTAAAAAATTAGATGCGTTTATAACCAATTTCAAAACCTTCTGTTTCAAAAACTCACTAATTTGTACTGTAGTTAATGTGTTATATATATAAAAAGCTAAATATACTAGAATGACATGATGTATTATGCAAGGTGTATCCATTTTCTTTCTGGTAACATCAGTTTTCCTCCGAGTGGCATTCTTGTAAGTGATACATGATCAACTACCATTAAACTTTATTAATACAAGTGGCTAGAGAAATATAACAGAGTATGGAACAACAGCTGGTATTCTCTGAAAATGTATTTAACCATCTCGAAGGGCAGAAAGGATTACTTATGTGGTATCAAAATCAGTAGAGCCCACACTTTTATTCTGTAACACACTGCCACAAAGCTCTGCTTCATAGAGTTCCCTGTTCTCAGATAATTTTTTGTGCTGGGACAGATGGTCGATTTACAGTTATATGAATCCAAACTACCTACACACACACACTCTCCCTCTCTCTCTCTCTCTCTCACACACACACACACACACACACACACACGTTGAAGATAGTGTGAAGACACCATGATGGACAGGGCATGGAGTTGGAACAGGCATCTTATGGCCACAGAGCTGCAAGGGTGGGGTATAATTGCATCCTCCTGACTTCCATGAATCTTCCTTAGAGTTCCATTTGTTTACTCAGGATTGGTATCTCTTTTGTGGAGAAGTGCTGGACTTGGTTATGGACAGTTTTAAAGTAAGAACTTGATAGCAACTGGGAAAAAAGTATGAAGTCAAGACAATAAAAGAGTATCACCTATACTCATGTTGAGTAGCATGTGATTCCATGTGGATCCAATCTATATTAAGAGTTTTGCCCCCATATCCTCTCCATGAAGGGGACACTCCATGTACATATGATGAAAAAGGAAGCAAGATCTTAGCTGGCCCTAGGGATGCTGTCCCATGCAAGCCTCAAAAAGACCTTTTTATACTTTTAGATCTGCACTGTCAAAAACTGAGAGGAAAAATGGAGCTGTGTTTGAAAAAGAATACTGGTATAGTCTGAAGCAGCTGAAGTGAGGGAGACTTCCAAGGAGGGAGATACAACTGGTACAGCATGTGCCAGTGGCTCATTTACACCTTTCCATCTCTGAAAGCGTTACGCAGGGGAAGAGCTCCTCAGTTCAACTTCCTGAGGGACCAAGAGGAAGAAGGGACAAACTGGGGTAACGTAACTGCACCAGTCCCATCCGTATCATAGTAGCTCATTACCTCTGGTGGGAGCACACCGATGAGTAGGATCTCCAACACTATAGGAGCTGAAATTTGGAACACATTGTGGCAAGTGAGGAAGCAAGCAATTAAAACTGTTTTTTCATGTAGAAGCCAGGCCTGTAAAAATATATGGATCATTCACTAGTCAGATACAAGACTGCTCGCAAGGAAAGAACTTTTTGTTCTACACTGATCATGGTGCATCCAAGCTTCTGGGGTAACATCAAGGGGTCTGCAGAACCTCTTGGTGCTCACTCAGAAGGCAATCACCCTAGTCAAGGTGTCTATCCTATCCAATGTGTCGGCAGGCCCCAACATCCTCTTTGACAGCTCAAATCTATCTATCTATCTATCTATCTCATATCATTTTTTATATATATACACACATATATATATATACACACATATATATATATACACACATATATATATACACACATATATATATACACACATATATATATACACACATATATATATACACACATATATATATA
>QEPC01013661.1:392292-435804 GCA_003113815.1 Sphenodon punctatus
AGGCCTATATGCTGTCTGTGCCAAGAGTTCTGTACCCTGGCAACCCACTGTCTGCTGCTGCCATGCCAATGGCCCCCAGGCCTATATGCGGTCTGTGCCAAGGGTTCTGTACCCCAGGTTGCCGCCAAGCTCAAAGCCTGCCTCAGCCCACCTTCCTGCCTCTCATGCCAAGGTGCCTGTCTTCCCGCCCATGTTGCTGCAAACAGAGAGAGGGAGAAAGTCTCCCCACTGCTAGAAGGAGAGACAGATACGAGCCCACCCATGCTGTCACTGGCACTATATGGCCAGAGAGAGAGAGAGAGAGAGAGAGAGAGAGGGAGAAGCTCCCCGCTAGAACGGGGGTGGAGCAGAGGCCAGCTCAAGCTGCCACCTGCCAGAACCAGGAAGAACTCCCATCTGTGCCCGACGGCCACATCCAGCAGCAGCAAACCTACCAGAATAAGATGGAATATAACAAAACATGGAACGTATTATGTGCCTGCCTGTGTGCGTTCCTATACCTACCTATCGCATGATTGAATGAAGTGTGCCCAACCATGCACTAATTCTAGGGACATCATTCAGCTCCCATAGGCTGTCATTCCACATCAGTCATGCCCGCCCGTCCCAGGAACCATCAAAGAGATTCTGGGACTATCATTCCAGTCAGTGGGGGCTGTCATTCCATTCCACTGCATCCAGAAGCCCGGTGCCCGGCCCGCACACCAGTCTGCCCCCTGCCACCAGCCTACTCCTCAGCACCCACCCGCACATGCCCGCTGAAGCTGCTGGGAAAAAAAAGCCTCTGACCACCAGCACCCGCCGCCTGCTGCCATGGAGCCTGTCCCTTTTCTCTGGCACGCACACGCACGCACACACACACACAAAGCCCTGTCCCTCCTGGAGGGCTGTCTGCAAGTTGAGACCCTGGTGCTGGCACATCTTTGGGTAATACCTTACTTATGCTACATGTGGAGGTGCCAGGTGCTGCTGGTAGGGATCGACTAGCTGTATGAGCTTCTGCCACCTCCCAGAACTTCAGCGCAGAGGAATAAAAGATGGACAGGTCAAACAAAGCTTGTAACAACAAATATAACCTTTATGAACAATTTTTAAAAAACAAGACCACCACCACTATAAAATCAAAACCAAACATATATACAAAGAAAATAAACTTTTAACTTGGGGGTCTATCTAGTCTTTGGGCCTGTCCCCCGGAACTTGGGGGAAAGGCAAAAGGGGCGCAGGACAGGACCGAAGGGTGGGCACCCTTTGCTCCGGCATATTGTAGCCATGGGCCAAGGCGAAGTCCACAGCCCCTGCCACGGCTGCATGCCACCTGGAGACCGACTGGTACAGTTCCAGGCGTTCCTTCTCGGCTGAGACGTACCGGGCGTACGCCTCCACCTACTTTTTCTCCACCTCGAGCGCCAGGATCTGTTCCACCAGGTGGTTCTCCATGGTGGCTGCTGTCTGCTGCAGGCCGGCCACGAAGTCCTGGGTGGTCCTCTCAACCTTGGCCTGAAAGGCCCTTGCCGCTGCAGACTCCTGGGGCCTGGGACTCCACATCAGAGCTGGAGGAGGGGGAAGGGTTTACATGGTGTTGCTTCTGCCATGCCTCCTTCCCCCCCCCTTCTTCTGGCAATGAGGATGCTCCACCACGGGAACAACGCCAGAGTCCTGCTGCTGCCACCTCACTGCCAGCCCGTGGAGTTTTTCACTGTGGGCTATCAGCCCTGATGTGATCCCCTCATGTTGCCGCTGGAACTTCTTATGGCAGACCTAAAGAACATAAAAAGATAGGAACATAAGTGCCATACTGCGTCAGACCAATGGCCTGTCAAGCCCTGCCTGCATTCTGTCTCCACAGAGGGTGGGTGGCCAATCTCTCTCTGCAGGGGACTTCCTAACAGGTCATAGGGCAATCCATCCCCTGTTGTTCCAGCCCCCGTGCCTTACCTTGTATTCTGTGGAACCATCCTCATGCCTCACGTACCACCGCCAGACATTGGACCTTGTCTGCCCAGCATCTGGGGGTGGCACTGGTGACCTCCGCCTTGGTGTCCTTGTCCTGCGCGTTCCCCTGACACCGGCATTTGAGGACTCCGAATCCTCACCCTCTCTGAAACAGGAACACACAAACAACACCTAAGTAATATCATGCATTTATGATGATGCCTCTAGTCCTCCCTCCTTTGGGTGCTAGGGAGGGATAGCAATGGGGAGACCCTGGCTGGTTGCCACGTGCAAATCCTGCCCTTCTTTGGGTGCTGGGGAGGGATGGCAATGGGAGACCCTTGCTGGTATGTGCAAATCCTGCCCTCCTTGGGGTGCTAGTAGGGGATGCTAGAGATGGCAAATGGAGACTCCCTTGCTGGCATGTGCAAATCCTGCCCTCCTTGGGGCGCTATGGATGGCAACTGGAAAGACCCTGGCTGGCACGTGCAAATCCCGCCCTTATTTGGGGGTGCATAGGGATGGCAACTGGAGAGGAGACCCTTGCTAGAGATGGCTGGCACATGTTTGGGTGGGGGTGCACTGCTTGTGCCTGACTGCTGGAAGAGCACCACACACTACAGTACCCTCTCTCTCTGTGGCAGACATCCGCTGCCACCAGCTGATGCCCACTGTTTGTGCCTGACTGCCCACCACCCACCCATACGCCAGTGAGCTTGCTCTAAAGGACAGTAGTATTCTTCTTGTTCTCAAAGTAAAAAAAAAAGTTTACAAACCTGGCAGCAGTGGCAGCACCTCCTGTGCCCGCCGGCTCTTGCTCCTCCTCCACCACTGAAGGTCCAGCAGCGGCAGAAGGAACCTCTTCCTTCTCCACTGGCTCCACCACCTTGGCTTTCCCCCAGGTCCTCCGATTGATCTTTACCCTCTTCATTTTTTTTTTTAAAACAACAAGCACACCAGCCAACAGTCACCCACCAACACTCACTCACTCACTCACCAACCAGCCAAACCAACACAGCCAAACCAAACACAAGTCAAACAGCCAAAACACACGAACCGAACAGCCAGCCAGCCACACACATGCTCTCTTCCCACACAAGCTCAACACGCACTTCAATTTCCGGTACGATCACGGGATCTCGTGATACCTTTTTCCGAACGCCTAAACCGAACTGAACGACCGAACCCGAACTTGGCGACGGAATCGAACGACTGGACGGAACCAGACCAAACTAAATGACCGAATCTGAACCCTGATCTGTTCGCACATCCCTAATAAAATAATAATAATAATAATAATAACTGTTGAACTAAGGAAAACAGACAAGTTTCCTGTGTAGAAGTAGAGTTAAAATTGATATATTTACATAATGTTAACAGCTCACATTATTTTGTAATGTACTCTAATAGATTTAAGATATTCTGTGTATTTATGGACATTTTCATCAGTTAACAATACCTCCCTCATCACCATACCATCACCACCATACCATACCATCATCACAAGAGAAGGCAAGGCCAAGGATTCTTTGTCAATGACCATTCACCTTAGAATAATCTCCCTATGACTGAGAACATTCCCAGTATAATTCAAGGGGACATCAAGAGCTTTATGTATTCATTAAACTAGGGGCTGTACAATTTACTGCATATTTGCAGGTTAAATAAAACATAAAAGGCATAATTATTTTTCTACATTTTAAGGAATGTAATAACAAGCGTAGGCCCTTTTTACATGGGCCATGGTGCGGGGGGAGGGGGAGTTGGTGTGCGCTGCAGACTGTGTGCAGTGGGTATAGGGGTAGGGTGTAGATGGGTTTACACTCATCTACATCCACCTCCACCCATCTACACCTACAGAGCAACCGCTGTTTTCGCCAGTTGCTCCACGTGCTGGGGATGGGTGGAGTGGGTGTGCATGCGTCTGCACGGGAACACACACACACACACACACACACACACACACAGAGCGGGATTTACATGGACAGCACCCATGCATGAATACCCAGATTTCTGGGTGTTCATGTGTGGGTTCTGCCTGTGTAAAAAGAGCCTTAATTGTGATGAGAGGCCAATTTTCAACATACAAGTTACTATACTGGACTTCTATGATGCAAAAGCTTGCATACTTGTGTGTGAACAGAAGTTGGTAAAAATGGGTCTCATCCAACAACTGTTTCTTCATCTTTTACACTTGAGACCAATACAGCAACTATACAGGATCTGAGATTTGCAAATCCAATTTTCTATAGGTCTTTTTAATTATAGGACCATGTAGCTATTGGTGACTGTAGGGGAATTCATGTTCCACAGCTCAGTGATCCTTTTCTTTCATCACTACAGCATCACTGCTGAGCTTTTCATTAGTGTCCTTTGCTATCCAAAGTTTAACATTATTTGGGAGTACAAGGCTGTAGCAAGAACTATAACATTTAAATGCCATCTTTTAAAATAAAAATAAAAATCTCAGAGACAACATTAGAACCTCTCTCTGATAAGTCTAATTTCTGTCATCAAGGGCTCTTAAAATGCATCACACACACACACACTCTCGTTTTTTAACATGGAGTTGTCTTATTAAAGGCAATATAATCCTCAGGAAAAGTCATGAAAAAAGATGCCAGGTCTGAGGAAAAACAAGAGAAATCTAAATTCTTGTCAAACATCATGCTGAAAACCTTGAAGAAAAAGTGTTTGACATTATTAGATTATTACTATAAAGATTTTCACTCCGTACTAGTGAATTAAGTGCCAACTGTTTTTCATCTGCTTTAAGACTACCAATTAAATTAATTTTGCTTCATTTTGGATGCATAATCTCTTAAACTTGTATGGTACCCTATATCCCAATGGATTTTTAAACAGTTTTCCCATCATTCCTGCTTTCTCTGCTGAGGAGGAAATAGTAATCTGTCATCTGTCTCCAAATAATAATTAAAATTTCATTGACTTCAACTGATCAGCCTCAAATAAAATCAGCCTCTTATGTTCTTATAAATGGCTACTAAGCTTAGAAAATCATAAAGGATGAATTGGATGATCTCCAGTTCATGGATTAGAATATTAGAAATGGGATGAAATTTAACAACAGGAAGTCCAAGTTATCCCTAAAGCTATGTATTTGAGGATTAATAATAAGAATTTCGGTTACTGGCTAGGGTCCATCTCTTGGAAAACAACACAGGAAAGAGAAAGAGAGCTGTGTGAGCTGTCAAGGTGATGCAGCTGTTTTTTAAAAAGGGGGTAAATGCTATCCTGGTAGGTATTAGGCATGGTATTGCCAGTGGGAATAGGGAGGTATTGTTGCCTATGTATAAACTATAAGGCTCTGTTAAGACAACATCTGGAATACTATTTCAGTTTTGGAAACTGATGTTCAAGAAGGATAAACTTAAACTTGAACAAGCAGAGTAAAGAACTACCAGGATGACCAGAGTAATGGAGGATATACCTTATGAGATGAGATTAAAGGATCTTGGCCAATTTAGCCTCAGGGGGCGGGGGGAGGCTGAGAAAGGAGAATTGGTTACCTACCTTCGGTGAATTCCTTTCTCTCATATCCCTGTATACTCCTCCGGCTGGGTAGTTCCACCGTTGACCGCCAGGAGGCAGATGAGCTTTTTTCTTCTCTGCGCCTGCGTCACGGTGCTACCCGGCTCCAGCGCCAGTCCGTTGCAAGCTGAACTCTCATCCTATCTAGTGATTATAACTTAACAACCTTATAACAACTAATCAACATTAACGAACTTAACTTAGGTAATCTGAAGCAGGACTCTAATAGGAGCCCAACCCCTTTGTGGGTACTGATACCACCCCCCTGCTAGTCATGCTGCTGCTCGGCAGGGAGGGGCGGAGGAGTATACAGGGATATGAGAGAAAGGAATTCACCGAAGGTAGGTAACCAATTCTCCTTTCTCCTCATACCCCTGTCATACTCCTCCGGCTGGGACGTACCCAAGCAACGTGTCCCCATTTAAGGGTGGGAGCAAGCAGCACTGGGGGTGTCCAGTACCGCCTGCAGTACCCTTCTGCCAAAGGCAGCTTCTGCCGATTGGAAGATGTTAATTTTGTAATGCCTAACGAAGGTATGTATCGACGCCCACGTGGCTGCCCTGCATATCTCCTCGTACGAGGCATTTGCCTTGAATGCGTAAGAGGTGGCTGCGCTTCTTATAGAATGAGCCCAGATCTGAAGGGGGGGAACCCTACCCTTTGCCTTGTAGGCCTCCGTTATGCTTAGTTTTAGCCACTTGGAAATTAAGGTCTTTGTGGCTTTAAGACCCTGTTGACTCTCCCTGATGTTTATGAATAGGGCTGTGGATTGTCTAAACCCTTTAGTTCTATGTAGGTATATTTTTAAGGCCCTTCTGACATCTAGCTTATGCCAGGCTTTTTCTTTGGGATGTGTTGGTCTGGGGCAAAAAGATGGCAAAATGACCTCTTGTGCCCTATGGAAGAGAGAATTTACCTTAGGTAAAAAGGCTTCATCTAGCCTTAGGGTGACTGATTCCTTCTGAAAATTACAGAAGTTCTCCTCCATGGACAGAGCTCCCAGTTCTGACACCCTCCTCGCAGATGTGACCGCTACAAGAAAAACAACTTTCAACGTTAAGAAATACAGTGAAATCTGTCTTAGCGGTTCAAAAGGAGGCTTGGTAAGTGCCTCCAGAACTAGGTTGAGGTCCCAAGATGGCACTCTGTGTACTACTGGAGGAGCTAAATTCCTTGCTGCTCTCAAGAATCTCCTGACATTCTTGTGTGTTGAGACTATTCTGTTGGCTACTGATCTCAGCACTGAGTCTATGGCCGCTGTTTGTCTGGCCAGAGTGTTTGCTCTAAGACCTTTATCTAGTCCCATCTGCAAGAATTCCAGGACTTGTGCGACTCCTGCCTTGGTTGGGTCCTGGTCCCGCTGGATAGACCACTCTGCAAAAGTCTTCCATGTGGCTCTATAGCTTCGCCTGGTGGCGGCTCTTCTGGAAAGTTGAATGGTGTTCAGGACCGCTTCCGAATAACCCCTTGCTCTCAATGCGGATCGTTCAAGTTCCACGCAGTCAGATTTAGCGTTTGAATCTCTGAGCAAGCTATCGGTCCCTGTGTAAGAAGGGATGGAATGAGTGGAAGTTTTTGGAACTGCGCGTTGCTTCGTTCGATTAGTTCCGAAAACCAAGGCCTCCTGGGCCACCATGGGGTTATCAGTAACAGATGCGTGTTGTCCCTGATTGCTCTGGATAGAGTTTTCTGGATTAGCGGGATGGGTGGAAAGGCGTATAATAGCCCTTTGGGCCATGGGCTGTTTAGAGCGTCGGTCCCTTCCGCCTGTCTGCAGCGAGTGCGGGAGATGAAGCGGGGGACTTGTGAGTTTTCCCTGGTGGCGAACAGGTCCATCAGTGGAAGACCCACCCAGTTCACTAGATGCTGGAAGACCGACCTGTCTAGAGACCATTCGTGAGGGTCGAGTGTCTGTCGGCTCAGGTAGTCTGCGCATGTGTTCTCCTGACCCCTGATGTGGAGTGCCTTTATCGAGGTTAGGTGTGATTGAGCCCATGCAAACAATCTGGTCGCTTCCTGATGCAACTCTCTCGATCTCGATCCCCCCTGGTGATTGACGTAGGCCTTCGCCGCCACGTTGTCCGTATATACCAGGAGATGTTGCGAGACAAAGGTCGGATAGAGGTGTTGAAGTGCCAGTCGGATGGCCTTCAGCTCGAGAAAGTTTATTCTCTTCGTCGCATCTGTCTGGGACCAGAGGCCCTGAGCGGTGTGGGGTCCTGAGTGAGCTCCCCAGCCCATGAGGCTGGCATCCGTCGTTACCACTATCCTCGCGGGCTCCGAGAGAGGTACCCCTTCTAGGAATGTTCTTGGCTCTAACCACCAGGACATTGAGACTTTTAGGTCTTGTGGAATGGAGACCCACGGATTGAGACCTAATGTGAGCTCTCTTTGCAAACCCCTGAGCCGCCTCTGTAAGGGTCGAAGGTTGAAGCGACCCCATGTCACCTGTCCTATGCAGGATACTAAGAGGCCCAGTAGGGACGCTAGTGGTTTGAGTCTCATGCGACTCCGACCTCTGAGGCGGTGGATTAGGAGATGGATCTTTTCCCTCCTGTCGACAGGGACGAATGCGCGGTCTAAGGAGGTATCTATAAGAATTCCTAGATGTTCCAACTTCTGTGTTGGGGTTAGTTGGCTCTTCTCCCTGTTTATGAGGAATCCATGTTTCTCTAAGTAGAGAATGACTAGGTTGAGATGTTTCTTCACTCTGTCGGGTGAGCTGCCCCTGACCAGTAGATCGTCGAGATATGCGTAGATATGTATTCCCCTGCTGCGTAGGTTGGCTATCAGAGGGGCCAGGATCTTCGTGAAGGTCCTGGGTGCTGAGGAGAGGCCGAATGGGAGAGCTCTGAATTGCCACTGTTGTTTGTTGTAGGCAAACCGTATCCATTTTCTGTGGGGGCCCCAGATTGGAACGTGGAGATAGGCCTCCCTTAGGTCTAAGGACGTCATCCAGTCTCCGCTCTGCAGGCTCTGACATACTGATGTCGCTGTTTCCATTTTGAATCTGCGGCGTTTTACATATCTGTTTAGTGCCTTTAGGTCCAGTACCGCTCTCCATTTTCCGCCCTTCTTGGCGACCAGGAAAATGATGGAATAAATTCCTGAGAAACGGTCTTGAGCTGGCACCTCTTCGATTGCGTTGCTGTCGTGTAATCTCTTGATCTCCGTCAGCATAGCCTTGTGTTTTTGAGGTTTTTTTGAGACTGGAGACGGAACGAAATGTTGACTGGGGGTACGTTTTAGATCTATTTTGTATCCCTCTGAGATGCAGGATAGGACCCAGGCGTCTGAGACTGAGGCTCCCCAGATCTCTTTGAATCTTTGTAGCCTTCCTCCTACCTCCGGGGAGGCATAGTCAGGCATCTTGCTTGGGGTTGTAGGCCCCAAAACTTCTCTGCTTACGCCTATCAAATCTCCCCGCTCTGAATCCCCTTCCTCTGAAGGAGAAGCCTCTGGAGAAGTCCTTGTGGCCTTGGTTGAACGCTCCTCTGGAAGTGCCGCTGAAGCCCCTAAATTTGAAAGGTTGGCCACGAAAAAACCCCCGCTTTGGGGTCACTTGTTGGAGGGTTTTCGCCTTATCCTTGGTATTGGCCTCTTCAAGCACCTTTTCCAGGCACACTCCAAACAGTTTGGACCCTGTGTAGGGTGCCGCGGTTAGGAGGTTCTTGGCCGTGGGATCCCCTTGCCAGGATCTTAACCAGACCCTGCGTCTAGCTGCTATGTCTCCTGCCAGAGCCCTGGCTGACCATGTTAGAGCATCAGTGGTTGCGTCTGCTAAAAAGGCAGTAGCCATGCAGATGCGGGAGGAGAGTTTTTGTGATCTTTTTTCGGTTAACTCTGGGTCCTGTGCCTCTTGCATCCATGCTAGTAATGCTCTAGACACATAGGAGGCCACAATATTAATTCTGAGGGCTGCTGCCGTGGAGTCTGCTGCCCTTTTGAGGGCTGAGTCCACTCCCCTGTCAGTGGGGTCACGGGGATGGCAGTCCCCTTCGGTAGGAAAAACCGTCTGGCGTGCTAGAGAAGCAGCGGCCGCATCGATTTTGGGGCTTTTGAAAAGATATTCTTTTTTCCTAGAGAATGCGTACAGGCTCTCTTGTGCTCTGGGCATCTTATGGGACTTGTCAGGGTGTTTCCATTCTTCTAACACGATTTTCTCAAATGTTTTATCCAGGGGTAAGCCCTGATCTCTGCCATGTACTGATGGCAGATAGTCCCTAGTTTCCTCTTCCTCTGAATCAGAGGATCCTTCCTTAACGGCTCTCTGCTTGATTTGGAGAGTCTTAATGACATGCCCCAGCAGTTCTTCCCTACACTGGCTAGGGAACTGCTTGTCTCTCTCTCTGGGGTCTGTGGGGAGGTTGTCAGAACATTCCCCTTCCTCTAGATCAGAGCTCTCCTGGGAAGAGTCTGAGTCAGAAGCAGAATCCTCTAGGAACTGCTGTTTGTGTTTCCTACTGCTGCCTGCTTGAAAATCATCCTCCTCAGAGCCCTGAGGGGATATCAAGTCCTGCAGTCCAGCTCCCCCTAGTGGGGATTTAGCAGACTTGCTGCCTTGCCTAGGAGCTTTTCCCGCTCTGGGCGTTTTGGGGGAGGGGCCCTTCGCGGGGCACTTTCTTTTGCGTTTCCCGCTCTTTTTAGGACGGGCCAAATCTTTTATTGCCCCCATAATCTCCTGCATTGATTTTGCAATTGAGGCCAATGAGGGATTCTGCTCCCCCTGTGGCTCCTGCTCTGAGCCCGCTGCCTCTGTCCCTCCTGCCCTGTTGGTGGGGGACAGTACCCTCTCAGGGGTAGTCATTATTAAGCCGTGCTCAGTGTAACTGGCTCGGGGCCAAGCGGATTGGTCCCGGCCTAGGGCGGGAGGAGTACCGCGGTGGAGGGTCCCGCTAGCCGGGGAAGTAATCGCGGTCTCCCCTGCTCCCCGGCGCAGTGCGAGGGAGCCGGCGGGGATTCTATTAATTTTTAATTTTTTCTTGCCTGTCTGGCGAACCGAGACGGGGTCCGGTATCGCCTCCCCAATGCCCCGCCGAAGCCTTTCTCCCTAGGCTTCCCTTTTTTAGTTGTTTAATCCTCTTTAATTTCTACCTTCTTCCTAGGGACCTGGGGATCCCTAAAAAGCCTCCCGACGGTCTCGGAGGCAGATGAAGGACTGGCGCTGGAGCCGGGTAGCACCGTGACGCAGGCGCAGAGAAGAAAAAAGCTCATCTGCCTCCTGGCGGTCAACGGTGGAACTACCCAGCCGGAGGAGTATGACAGGGGTATGAGGAGAAGGAATATTATCACATTAAACAAATCTTCCCTTTCTACTGTATTAGCTGCCATGATATATTTGTACAAACTAAAGTGGGGTATAGATACAAAAACAAATAGATACACACTGGTTATAAATAACTTTATGCTGTAAATTAGAAGGCTTTTAATCACAAAGAACAGTGAAGTACAGGAATCAGCATGCAGGGACAGTTGTGGGAACAATGAACTTGGAAAACATTTCAAACAAAGTTGAATAAATTTATGACCATTTGTGAGGGGTTTTCTATTTGATTCTGCAAGAAGATTTTTTAAAAAAAACCCAAAACCAAAACCACACACAGACACACACACCCCACCAGTATACTTTGGTGTTTTCCCCCCCTTTTTTCTTCCTGAGGTATCAAAGTTGTCCACAACTGGAGGCAAGGCTGATGGAGTATTCTGGTGCCTAGGTGCTATAATTCTGTGAATTCTTCATTGATGCAGGGGATGGACTAGATGACCTTGGTATACACATTCCAGCTCTATGACTAATGCTTGGGAGCCAGCAGTAAATAGCAAGCAACATATCACTCCATTATTACTTGTTGTATCAGGGGCAGCCCCTCCTCCAGGGCGTTGGGGCAGGCATCCTCCCAACCCCCCAAGTCCCTCAGGGGTCCCCCTCATGCTTGCTGGGGAGCCAGAAGCTGCTCCTCAGCTGATCCAGCATCAGTGCGGTCACTTTCCCCGCTTGTCTCAGGCTTTGTTTACATTGTATCTCTCCTCCTAGAGAGCAGGATGAATCATATGTAAACAAACCCTGCAGCGAGAGAACTCTGCAAGGGGAGGAGGGGGAGGGGAATCAATCCTCCTCCTCCTGCTGCTCCCCCCTCCCTCTAGCTTTCCACTCACTGACCAGAGAGCTAAAGGGAGGTGCGGACTTAGAGAATGTCTCCCAAGCCCTCAGAAAGCATGCGCTGGGCATCGACCCAGAAACGCACTGCTTTCTGGGGGATTGGGGAGGGAGTGGGGGAGGTGCCATGTGCTCAGCAAGGCCTAGGGGGCATGTCTGGGCGCCTTTTCAAAATGCTCTGGCCACCTCATAGCTCCTTTTTCTCCCCCTGGCCCCTCCCCTCTACCAGAGTGGAAGGAGGGAGGGAAAGAGCTGACTCTTCCCTGCTCCTTTCTCTAGGTTCACTAGAGGGAAGGGGGGAGAGATCAGAGTCAGACTAGAGCATGATCAGGTGGTCTCATCCTTTCAGAAACCTGGTAAGTTTTGAAAAAGCAAATCCCCTGCCCTGATCTGTGCATTGTTTGTTTGCTTGCCTGTGCTTTTAATCTTTTGTCCTCTTCAATCCCTCCTCACCTGGGTGGGGATGGGGGGAGGCTTGTACTGCAATGGATGGTTTTTCTGCTTGAGTTTGGATTTTTCTGTCAAGGTTGCAGCAACAAGCATGTCCAGACCCCTGCTAGCCATGTGCTTTTTCTGATTTGTGTGTGTGTGGTGTGTGGAGAGAGACTGGGGATGTGGGGCTGGAGGGAGGGTGTGGAAGAGTTTGATGCTGGGGATGATGCTGGGGGTGACTGCGCTGGGAGTTGAGGGGTTTGGGTGCAGGGAGATGATGCTGTGGGTGGTTGTGCTGGGGGATGAGGGTTTTGGGGTGCAGGGAGATGGTGCTGAGGGGTTTGGGGTGCAGGGAGGTGATGCTGGGGTGGCTGTGCTGGGAAGCTGAGGGACTTGGATGCTGGGAGGTAATGCTGGGGGTGCTTGGGGTGGCTCTACTGGGGTGCTAGGGGCTGGCTGTGCTGGGGTGTTGAAGGGTTTGGGGTGCAGGGAGGTGATGCGGAGGGTGACTGTGCTGTGCTCCAACACACATGCAGCAAGTCCCTTCTTTCTGAAGTACTATTCTTGCCCTCTGCTGCGTGTGTGTTGTGTGTGTCTTGCCCACCGTTCCCCTGGCTCTGCCCACCGTTGCCCTGGCTCCACCCCTAGGCTCGCTGGTGGCTTTGCTGCTGGAAGGCCGGCCTTACTGCTCCTCCAACCTCAAAGTCCGCCAGCCGCTCCTGTGTTGTGTACTTTCCTCTTGTGTACCACAGCCTTTGGTGACCGCCGGTGACTACCCTCATAGACAGATGAACAACTGATCTGACTGTGTATGGCACTTCTTATGTTCCTATGTACTCAAAATAGGAACTAACTTGTAGACAAATTATATCCATTTATTTGACAACTGCAAAATGACTTAAAAGTTTGTGAAGTTCACATTGTTACTCTCTGTACTTTGCATTGCAAATTGTGGACCTGTAAAGAATGCTTTACAGTTTCTACATGAAGACCCCAATGCATAGAAAAAGAGGTAGCCAGACAATAACTGGTTACTTTGAATGAACTCATGTCTTCAAGGCCAGATGAATTATATTCTAGGGTACTGAAAAAAATTGCACTGAAGTATTCTCAGAACCAGTCAATTACCTTTGAGAATTGGGAAAGAGGTGAGGTGCCAGAAAACTGGAGACAAGCAAATGCTGTCCCTAAATTAAAAAAAAAAAAAAGGGGGGGGGGGGAGGAGGATCCAGGAAGTTACAGACCAGTAAGCCTGACTTCAATACCTGGGAGGATATTAGAACAGATTATAACCCAGTCAATCTATAAGCACCTTGATGACAACAATGCAGTGATTACTCTTGGATTTGACAGGAAAAAGTCATGTCAGACTAGTCTTGTAACCTCTGTTAAAGTAACTAGATTAGTGGATAAAGAGAATGCTGTGGATGCAACACATCTTGATTTCAACAAAGTAACTGACTGAGACCTCTTTCACACATTTCCTGAGAGGCACGGAAATTTCCATGATGGCAATTGTAACTCTATTCTCATAGGAATTAACACATGTAGAAATCCGATATTCTGCTTTCATCCTGAGAGAATACCAGTCATTGTAAAAGCTACATAGAAGGACCCAGTCATGCATGAGGGTTCTCGTGGGATAAAAGAATAGCACATTTCTACATGTGCCACTTCATATGATAATAGAGTCATGATTACCATCACAAAAGATTTCCTGCCTCCCAGGTAACATGCGAAAGTGGCCAAAGTTTCACATGAGATGCTCATTGGCAAGCTTGCAAAGTGTGGGCTGGAAGACACAACAACAAGGTGGATTCACAGATGGCTGAAGAACTGTACTCAAAGAGTGATCATCAGTGGCTCATCATCAAAATGGAGGGAGGTATTGAGCAGAGTCCAGCAGGGTTCGGTCCTGGGTCCGGTACTACTCGACATCTTTATTAATGACTTGGATGAAGAGGTGGAGGGATTATTTATCAAGTTTCCAGATGATACAAAATTGAGATGGGTACCTAGCACTATGGAAGACAGAATTAGAACTCACAATTTTGACAGACTGGAAATCTGGGCAGAAATTGAAAAAATACAATTCAACTGAGGTAAATGTAAAGTTCTGCATTTGGAGAAGAAAAACCACATGTGCAAGTAAGTATAAGATGTGGGATACCTAGTTTGGCAGAAGAACATGTTAAAAAAGATCTAGGGATTGTGGCTGATCACCAATTGAACAGTGAGTGAGTTATGTGATGTGGCTTTAAAAAAGGCTAATGCAATTTTAGTTCATACTTATTTACAAGGCTGCATTAACAGAAGAATTGTCCAAGTCAGCAGAAGTAATAATTCCACTATTTGATACTGCTCAGACCTCACCTGGAATAGTGTGTCTGGTTTGGAGCTCCTCATTTTAAGAAGGACATTGACAAATTAGAGTGGGTTCAGAGGAGGACAACAAAAATGATAAAAGATCTAGAAAGCAAGCGTTAGTCACTACAAATTTGTTAGAAATGATGCTGTTACAAATATAAAATTCACAAATAAAATGTAAAACATTAAAATATCATACAGACTTTTCTGTGATAAACAAGTGCTCGGTTCTAATTTTAATCAGCCAAGAAAGCAAGCCTTGCTACATTACTGGTTATTTAAAAACCTTTACTACCCAAGAGGAATGCAAGTTTCCACCAAGCTGATAAAAAAGACCAACTACTGTGGGAAGAAAATAGACAAAGGCCCTTTTTACATGGGCTGCGGCTGCGTGGGTGTGCGAGCCGCAGCATGATAGGCCATGCGCACGGGCACACGCCTACCCCCCATGCACATAGCAACATCCGTTTTCCCCAGTTGCTCCGTGAATGGGGATGCATGGGGAGCTAGTGGGGATGCGTGTTTTGTGGGAGCGCACGCACACACCCACTCACCGGTTGCGGGATTTACACAAGACGGTACCACTCATATCCACGTAGATCTGCTGCATAGACATGAGTGATACCATCTCGTGTAAAAAGGGCCAAAATCACCTGATTTCCTTAAACAACAAACAATCTAAAACATAATATGGAAAAAATTGTACAACATCATCCTGACAAAGGCCCAAGAGTCATACTGGATATTAAAGTATCTCCCAAACAGCACATTTGTATGCACTGAAGAAAAACCAAGTTTTGAAAAAGCTGTCCTAAGATATGGAGGAAAAAAAATCCAAGTTCACACTCAAATTGCACTTTATAATAGGTCCAATAGGGGGAAATAGTGAAGTTTTAATCACTGCCAATCTTCCTGCACAGATATATCTGCAATCCTTTGTCTGACCTTATATTTAAAGGAAAGCAAGTGGTGCAATGAGATGGTGAAGATTGGGGCGGGGGGGGGGGAAGAGGAAGACACGATAGTCTTCCAAAATCTAAAGGACTGCTACCAAGATGACAACAAAGAAATCTTCTCCATTGCTACAGAGTGCCTGACTAGAAATAATGTCTCATGGTAGATTTCTATTAAATATCAGGAAAAACTTCCTAATAGTAAAAGTCTGTGTTCTAATAGAAAAAATTTCCTAGTGATGTTTAATTTATTTATTTAGTTGGATTTTTATCCCAACCTTCCCCAAAGGCTCAGGGTTGCTAACCTCCTCATAAAAAAGAAAAACATACACAGAAAATACAGAAAATAAAACCACATATAAAATACCCATAAACCCCCTATCAATCAATGGAGGTTTTCAAAAAGAGGTTGGAAAGTCATCTGTGTAGGATGTTGTAGCTGTAGTCATCCTGTATACAGGGGGTTGGACTAGCTGACCTTCGCGGTCCTTTCCAAATGTAAAATTATTTTATTTCCTCCACCATTACAGTCAATGGGAATGTTGTAATTGACTTTAATGGTTGAGGGATTATGCCCTGTGTCATAGGACACACCAAAAAAAGAACAGAGAGTACCCCACATTTCTGCACCCATGTTGCCAAAATGGAAACGGTCACAATTTTGTAAATAAAGGGACAAATTTCTGACTGCCTCTGAACTATACATTTAAAACATAACATAACCCTCATTTTGTAACTGAAAATGTAGAACCAGTTTGAATTATCATGGAACACCACTGTTTTAGTGGTAGCATGGTGGAGGAAAGTAGAACAAGCAGCAGAACAAAAGGTACAAAAAACACATGTGCACATCGAACACAACAGCTCCACGCATTAGCTGTCCTTGAGCTACCACTCTATGCTGAACCGCAGACCAAAATGGATGGAGCCAGCTGAGGAAAGAATGCTGCCTCCTGTATTCTCCCAGAAGCAGTGAAGCTGATGGAGTCAGGACTCCAAATACACAATCTGCACGAGGTCACAATCCGGATTGATATTTCATGATCTTTGCATGTCTTATTACTGTCTGGAGTCATGGGATTCTAATTCTCAGAAGGGGGTCACAAGCAAATCTTTTAGAAACACTGCTTTACACTATCTCAATTCTTCCCTAAGTAGCTTTGCTCTGCACTATCCCCAACACCAGCATGCCCCATGGCAAAAATTTATTTATTTATTTTTATTTCCTTTAATTTACTATCTACTAATTTACCCAGAGTGGCTTACAAGGTAACCGTTTAAAAAAAAAATACATATATAATATAAAACACTGCCACTTAATAAGATACAAATAAAACCTCCCCCCCACCCCCCTTGAAAACCTGGCGGAAGAGCCAAGTCTTAAAATTAGGTTGAAAGGTCAAGACATCCAGGCTGAGGCACACCTCCTTGTGGAATGCCTTGTGGAGGGCATTCCACAATGATGGCATGGCCGCCAAAAACGCCCTCCTGTTCGTCCGGACCAACTGATAGCGCAGGACCTCCAGGAGGGCATCTCCAGACGACCGCAGGGGCTACCCTGGACCCGGGGGTTGAGGTGATCTCTCAGATAAGCGGGGCCCAGACTGTGTGGGGCTTTAAAGGTCAAAACCAGCACTCTGCATCAGGCCCAGAAAACGATTGGCAAACAGTGCAGTGCACGGAGCACTGATGTTATGTGCTGCCTGTAGTCCGTCCCTATAAGGAGATGGGCTGCTGCATTCTGCACCAGTTCCCATTTCCGAAACATCACCAAAAGGCAGCCCCACATAGAGTGCGTTACAGTAGTCTAGCCTCGGGGTAACAAATGCATGGATGACAGTGGCAAGATAGTAGTCCAAGACATTTGGACAGAGCTGTTTCACCAGATGTAATTGGCGAAAGGTGCCCCTGGCCACAGCTGACACCTGAAGATCCAGGAGCAGCTGTGGATCCAGGAGCACCCCCAGGTTCCGTGCAGATGGAACTAAAGGAAGGCAGACACCCCTAATAATGGGGGCAACCCACTCCCACAGATCACCGGCCCCACTAACCAACATCACCTCTGTCTTATCGGGATTGAGCTTCAGTTGGCTCTGCCTCATCCAGTCCCCCACAGTCATCAAGCACCAGGACAGCTGGGAATCATTCACGTACTGATGACAGTGGGCCCCCCAGCTGCGGATGACCTCCCCCAGCGGCTTCATATACATGTTAAACAAGAGAGGGGACAAGATGGAACCCTACAGCACCCCACACGAGATGCCTCCCAGGGTAGATGTACAATCCCCATTGCAAAACGGTCCCCATTGCAAAACGGTCCCGTCCAGCCGACCAAATTCCGCAGGCAGGTCACCAACATCTCATGGTTCACCGTATCAAAAGCCGCTGACAGACATAACAGCAGAGTCATACGATCACTGTCTAGCTCTACCAGGAGGTAGTCAATTAAGGTCACCAATGCCATCTCTGTGCCATAACCCGGGCAAAAACCAGACTGCGAGGGATCTAGAAAATCAATGCGGTCTAGATGCATCTGTAGGTGACGGGCCACCACCCATTTCAATAACTGTCCCTAGAAAGGGGAGATTAGAGACAGGCCGGTAATGGAGGCATTGACCACCCTCACCAGCACCGGTCCTAGCTCTTATCAGAGACTAGACCTCTCACCACCTGGAACAGCTCCACTGGATGAGACTTAGCAGACGCTATAAGGGAAGCAAAGAAACCCTTCTTTGCTGTCCAAACAGCTACAGTATAGGCTCTCAATCATGCTCTATACTGCAACCAGTCGGCTTGAGCATCAGTATGACACCACCAACTCTCCAAATTTGCTCCTAAAATGTAACAAACAGGGTGAAAAGAAAAATGTTGGGGTTGTGGTCTTTTAAAAATGATTATAAAAGTTTTGAATTCAGCACTTCCTAGACTAACAATTTATATACATTGCTTTTTATTCTTTTTAGTCCTATACACATTGCTCTTTATTCTTTTTAGTCCTATATAACCACCATTGTTGAGAGTTTACCAGCCAAGTTTATTCCTTTTTGTGCATCTTCAAAATCATTTACTGAATTCCAATCAGTAACACCAATACAAACCTGACAGTCAAACAACTGCACAGAAGTCATCAGTGACAACAGAATCTGGATTGCACAACTAGTAATTATGTATAAGGAGGAAGGAAACAAGATTGATTGAAGTTACAGATGGAGTTTGTAGGGCTGCCAAAATAAAAACACTTAAAAACAGTTTTTTTTATTGTTTTGTTTGTGTTTTTTTTGCTTCTAAGGTCGTTCATTACTGTCGTTACCCTTTAGTTTATTTGGAATTAAGGAAAGCTTATAAAAATTTATTTTTACACTCACACAAACACAACTTTATGTAGAGTAGGAATTACACATGTAAAGTTAGTCATATTTCATACTTGTTTACCAGGTACAGAGTCTACTTGATCTGTATGGTTTCCTACAACGTATAAATCTAACTGATTCTTAAATTGTTCCCATTTATTTTAGTAAACTGTTAATCTGCTGGGGCTGTGTGAAAGAGTTCATTGGGCCCACCTGTTGTGTGTTCTCCTTCCCAGGTAACATCTCCTGCCTCCCCTCTATAAGGGTCAGAGGCTGCCAAGGGCAGAGCCCTTGGGTGACAAACAAAGGGTGCAGGCTGTTTGGTGGCCATTCAGGGCAGAGAGGGGCTGGAAGTCCCCTTCCTGTGAGGCTAAAAACATTTCTACCCTGCCCTTCTCAGATGGCTCAGGGCAGCTATGATGGCTCAAGACAATGATGACCAGTAAGAACGAAGAGCAGCAGAGGCTGTGGCCGTGCTGCAGGGGTGCACTGCGGGGGCCCCCTCTGAACGGGCGCGTCAAAAGGGGCATGACCTTTGGAGGGGCCCTTTGGAGGGGGCTTGAGGACTGAGGATTGTGGGGGAGGTTTTGATGAGAGGCAGCGATGGGTTATGGGGAGATAGCTTTCGCTCCCCGGTGAGAGCAGGGAGTGAAGGGGGAATGGGTTAGGGAGGGGGTCTTGGTGCCCCTGGTGAAAGGAGGGGTACAAGACATTTGGGGAGGGGTGGAATAGTACACCTTGGTGAGAGAGAGGTCCGGAGGGGGTAGAGGGTGGGGTGGACATGGGAATATGGGGATGTATTTTTCTGTCCTGGGGCTAATGTATTTATGTGTGTTGATTGAACTGTTATGATGTATTTTATCTATGTATTATGTTATTTCATTTATTGTATTTTATATTTTAAATGTTTTGTAAACTGCCTCGAGTCGTGATCAGCGAGAGGGGCAGTATAGAAATAATATAATGAAAAATTAAAATGAAATAATAATACAACAACATTTTAGCGCTAAAATATCTGATTACTCATCACGTTCCACCTTTCCAATTAATTAAAATTAAAATGATAGTAGAAGCACTTGTCCAGTATAAATAAAAGATTGTGTAGAAGTCATTGTTAAACGTAGTCAATTTTATTATGTTTACAACTACAAACGTTATTACATTAATAGTACCACCAATTGTTCATTACACAAATGAATTCTGACATGATTTTCATTATGAATCCTTATTATCTAAGGAATAATACACTTGAAATATTTTTCTTCTCTCTGGTCATTATTTTTACACAGAGAAGGGAGAAGAGAAATCCATCATGGATAAATACCTGAAAGAGACCGGCTTTCATAAAGGTCTGAGTTCAGATACTCTGAATATCAAGTCCCTCAAACAGGTCTTGAGTTCACTTTATTTACTTTGTGTGTGCGTGCGTGTATAAATTTTAAAAAAAGAAAGAAAATAAAAATAGAAAGAACAAAATCTCACTGCCACATTCTGACCTGAGGGGGTGGGGGAAATGAGAGTACAATTGTACCAAACCCACGAGCTCAGGAGTGCCCAGAAAACTAGCATCTTTGTGAACAAACTATCAGTGTCTCCAGAAACTGGCTTAGCAATCCAAGATGCTCGCAATGATCAGATGGGGGAGTGATGGGAAGAGAGGTGGGAGAGAAGGGATGAGAAATAAGACACAGGAGGCATCCAGCTACAAGGATGTACCATTTTCTCTCAACAGCCCTGTATGTTTTGTTCCACATCCCCACATTTTGTACATACACACACTAAGGGTGTTTTTAAATGCTATGCTGCCATCCATTAACCACTCATCCGAATGCCTGTTTGAAGGTAGCGAGGGGGGGATGTGAGTTCCGTGACTCACGCAGCACCCACTCATGACCACGCATGGGGCACTGCCAAAAAATCCAGAGTGCCCTGTGTGGGGGAAGCCAAATAAATGCATAGAATAGGCACCCACACATCCCCAATCCTTATAAACCGGAGTGTCCACCCACGCCAGCAGACAGGTCCACGGTTGACCACCTCCCCAGTCCTGCCCACAGCCCTACCGGGAGCTCTCTGAGGAGCTCTTAAAAGACATGTGCATGAAATACAACACTACGTTGGCTCAACACACAACAGAACCCTCTTGCTACGCACAAGAGAAGAGCCAATGCCATGGCGGACAGCAACTTCCATGGGTCCTGATCGTAGGGGTGGGAATTCCGGTTCTCCCAAGAACCGATATTGCTGGTATTTGGGTGTATCGGATTAATCTGATATTTACCTGTACCGGCATACCGATCTTTAACACTGGGCACTTTACCAGTTTTTTTACATTGCGGCCATTGAGATGAACAGTCGCAATGTAAAAAAAACTGGTAAAACACCCAATGTTAAAGATCCGGTATGCCGATACTGGTAAATCCGGTACCAG
Organism: Sphenodon punctatus; assembly: GCA_003113815.1. Taxonomy (NCBI): domain Eukaryota; kingdom Metazoa; phylum Chordata; class Lepidosauria; order Sphenodontia; family Sphenodontidae; genus Sphenodon; species Sphenodon punctatus. The sequence goes on from QEPC01013661.1 coordinate 413,470, forward strand.
GGAGATCTGATACTGGTAAATCCGGTATCCGGTATTCTCCCCAGTGTCCCACCCCTACTGATCAGTATGGGCCTCTGATGTTATCTGAGACTGCCAGCGGCTACATCAGCTCCTGGGCAGGAAGGGGTTACTGGCTGCAGCTATTTCCATGGTGTCCAGTGCTATGCATCATGGTAGAAGGTGGGCAGTTGGGCAGGGCTTGGGGTGGAAGGGAACGGTTCATATGAGTTGTTTGTAGAGCCAGTCCATGGTGGCAGGAGTGGATGGAGGCTGCCCGAGTGGGCACGGCAGCCACCCTGGGAGCCACCCTTTAGAATCCTTCCCCACTCACTCCATGTGTGTGGATGGTCTGCAGCTGTGCCACTCAGCAGCCTTGAGCCCCACCTCAAGCCTTGCTTGTTTAAAAAACACCCTAAACATGCATACATGCTGCACAACCCAACAAACTTACAAAATGGAAACATTAGTGACCATTAAGGATTTCATTCTAGCATTGCTCTTTGTTCCTCCTAATTTTCCAAGATTTTCACTATTGCGCTAAAGTTTTCCAGACTTATTATACAGAAGAACTCTCCATGAGTCAAAAGACTTGAACAAAACTGGTTCAGCCATTTTCAGTAGCAATTCACCTCCTCCTTATTTAGGGCTCTGATCCAATCCTTACATGCATATTTAACAATAAGCATATAGTCCCACTGAAGTCAGCAAGACTACTTTTATGCTTTAAATGCAGCCTGTGCATAAATGCATGAAGGATAGTGGCCTAAATTTGTATAAAATAGGTGTAAGGCCATCTTATCTGATTAACGGTCTTGTTTACAGTTCTCTGCTACAACTACTTAGCTTGATGGTTCTTACATGTAAGAAGCAGACATGATATAATAATAATTATTTTTTTAAAAAGAACAGGTGGGCTTTTTAATATATATATATATATAAAAACCTATTTTATGGCTTCTTGCATCCGTGTGCTTTTTTCATTCCTTGTTCAGCATACAAAATACCATACAATGAGGGTCACAGAAAGATTAACAACCACTTGATCATAGTAATTTTAAGAGTAAGATTTTCAGCATTAAAGACTGAAATTCCTCATTTAGGGCTTGATTTGGTAAGGTGGAGTAGGGCATTACTGGTCAGAGAGAAAACACCACCAGTGCTGAATAAGTGCTGGGGTACAGAACCTTCCACAGCTGTCTCTAAACTGAAGTAGGACCAAACCATGTGTGCACCGCACACCATGCCCCTTTCTGAAGTTATAGCAAGGGCATAGTGCACGGAGATGGTGCTTGTGCCCTATCTAACTGCAGTGGGGTGCCTAGCCACCCACCCACCCAAATCAGGTGCCTGGTGATAGAAAATGCAGTTATTACTGGGGCATTACATGCCAGGATGCCAATCACGGCATCCCAGGCTGACTCACCTCAGTTTTTTTGTTCTACTGAAGTAATTAATTTCTTATACTAACGTGTTGCATAGTTGACTCCTGTGCTGAATTGACTCCTGAGATGGTTGATGTTTACCAGCAGAAGCAATCTCCCCAGGCCACGCACTACTCAGCTGAGCTGGGGACTTCCTTGTTAGGCCTCTTCTGAGGGGTGAGGGGAGCAAAAAAGGTCTCTTCCCATCTGCGTATACCCTCCTAATGGGTTCCCTGTTTGCAGGTGGCCCATATCAGGGGTGCACATGGATCCTGCACACACCTCCATTGGGACCTATTAAGGAGGTGCGCTGAGGTAGGAAGAGGCCTCCTCACTCCCCTTCTCAGAAAAAGCCAAGCAGGCAAGTCCCCAGCTCAGCTGAGTAGCATGCGGGCTGGTGAGGAGCAGGGAGCACCAAGCAGTGACTGGACCAGAGGAACAGCAGCCCTGCGGTGAGGTGAGTCAGCCTGCAAAGTCAGGTAGCCCATCGGGTCGCATACAGGTACCAATTGGGAGGGGCAAGCCAGGCACCAGGTTGTCCAACTTGCTGGGTACCCAGCTGCAGCTCTAATATGGACATCTGAACCACAAGCAAAGAGGTGATCTGGCTCTTCTTTGTGTACAAGGGGTTCAGGCTTGACTACCTGAAGTACGAAGATTGGATAGCAATGGAACTGTACCTGGCCCTCCCAGACAATCCAGGTCCTCATTATATAATATAGCAGCTTACAATTTTGTAAACATTTCATCTACAATGGTCAAACAGTACTCTACAAACAAATTATACAGAGATTGCTTCTGCTGGTAAACAACCACCACCTCGGGAGTCAATTCAGCACACAGAACACTATGCAACACATTAGTATAAGAAATTAATTACTTCAGTAGAACAACAAAACTGATACTAACAATGGGAGGAGGAGGATTAATGAACCCTAACAGACAAATTGATGTGGAAAACGTCAAAAGGGATTTTTTTAAAAAAAAATCTTTCTAGAAAATAAAAATGTCATCTGTTTACAGCTCTCTTTATTGATTTGATTTATACAGTAATAAGGGTAAGGTCAGATAAAGAGGTCATTAATCAGGAGGAACAGCTTTGGGGCATTCAGAGAAGGGCAATTACAAATTAGCACTCTCACCTCTGAAATAGTCCAACTTGTTAGGAGAGGCAATAACCTCCCCTTTTGTTCATGTGAACAAATATGAGTATCTAGCAAGGTACAGGGTTACTGCTTCTTATCACCTGCTTACACGGACAAGCTGTAGGATTATAGTACTACCATGTTTGGGGTTAGGTCGTTTTCAAAAATACCACAGAGGTACAGCGGTCCATGGGGGATGGGTGGAAGAGGTGACGGCGTGTGTGCGACGTGTGTGGGGGCCGGCACACGAACACGCACCCATCTCCACACACAGAGGCACCTCCTCTTTCTTCAATTCCTCTGTGCGTGGGCGATGGGTGGAGCGCGTGAGCGCGTACGCACCCCCATCGATGGTTATGTGGGCAAGGAAGGGGGGCATCTGTGTAAAAAGGGCCAAAGTCAACATCTTATTAAAATGTGTTCACTAGTGATCAAGGTGATTGCATAAAACAAGCATGGTATTGATATTCACAAATGATACTTTATATTAATGAGCAGTCATTAATATAAACACAAAAATGACAGAATCTAGAGGATACAATCCTATGCAGTGTTAGCACAGATGCTACAGTCGTGCAACATTGTGCAGCAATAGCACACAAGCAAAGGTGGAGCACGTACCTGTGGACCCCATGGAATCAGCATGCACCCTTTACTTGCTTGCCATTGCTGCACAAGTTGCACAATGTTGCACGTACGTGCCATCTGAGTGCGGTGCATGTACTGCATAAGATTGCGCCCAGAGATTAGAAATAAGAATAGACACCTTGGAAAACGGCAAGTTAAAACAAATTGAAAGATTATGCACTATGGACATTAAAAGTGAGAATACCCAATAAAAGACTATGGCGGGCAGATAATTAAGAAAAATGTTCTGTGCAGTATGGCTAAAAAGAGCAGTGGGGCTGCAAACACAGTCATTACTAGGACTGAAACTTGGTCCTTGATTTTACTTGGAATTTATCAAGGATTGCGTCCTTGACTCAATTTTACCAAGTACCAAGGAACCAAATAATGGCCACGATACTTGGTTCCTTGGTCACTTCTTGATCAAGGGCAGGAATGGGGGGCTGGTGACAGGGCAAGACGGAGGCCTGGAAGGGGCCAGCAGGCAGAGAAGAGGGCCCAGCAAACCCACCTAAAAGCCATGCGGGAGCTTGGCGCAATGCTGTCTAGACTCTGACTCAAGCCACGGGAGTCAGTCACACTGCTCTGGACACGGTCTCCTTTGAATGACGTAAAGCTCTCTGGGAGCATGCTGGGAAAATGTAGTCCAGCTTGCTCTCAGACAGCATTAGTTGTAGATGTTGGCCTAGCAGGGAAGTCCCCAGCTCACCTGAGCAGCGTGTGGTCCGGGGAGTAGCAGAGAGCAGCAACCAACCAGGACCAGAGGAGCAGCAGCCCAGTCAAGCCCAGATCAAGTCCATTAGTTCTAATGCTGTCTGAGAGCAAGTTGGACTACATTTCCCAACATACTTCCAGAGAGCTTTACCTTATTCAGAGGTGGCAGCGCAACTGGCTCCAGCAACTTGAGGCCGAGTCCAGTCAGCAGCGTGCCCAACTCCCGTGGCTTTTAGGTGAGACAGTGGCACCCTCTTGCCCCTTCCCTTCCCTGCCCACCCATTGCCCTAGTTCCTGCCGCTCCTTTCCCTGGCCTGCATTGCTGGTTGCATTACACTCTGCCCCCACACTCAGTCCCTCCGAATTCCAAGTAATCTTCGAGGTTCTGAAGAACATCCCAAACACTCGGGACAGGTACTCGGAACTTTGGAAATACTCGAGAATATTTTTTTCAATATTCGGAACAGCCCTAGTCATTATGCATACACTGAGGTGGTTTTGGTTTCTTTTCCTCCAAATTTTGTTTTTTACTTCATTTGAACTATTACAGACAAGCATGGACACCACATTACCACAAGAGATGGAGCTACTGGATCAAATTCAGAGACAAGCAACAAGTTATTATCCCTGGGTTGCAGGGAGCGACTGATTTATGAAGTGCTTTCTAGGTTTAGTCTAGCTAAGAGATATGTAGAATCAGGGATGAACACTAACAGCTGACAAATATTTCAAGTTTTATAGGAAGAACGGGATTAGTATACTAACTTCACTGAAGAGTACCTAGGAGCAAGGGAAAGAAGTTAACAACAGAAAATGTAGATTGAGGATCACAAACAATTCTTTAAGAGAAATGATGAAAGCATGCTTAGTTGGTTTAAATAAATAAATAATCACCATAGAACCGGTAGCCACATCTGTATGTAGGTAATATTCACTATGCTCTGGACCATTCACCCAAATTCGAATGGCTGCTACCTCAACTATGTGGCACATTTAAGAGAGTGAAAATAAAAATCTAGGGAAAGGTTCAAGAATAATCCTATATTTGCAAGGAAATGAATTAGAGGACCGTAACAACTATTTCCATGATGATGTTCTTTGACTGTATATCAGATTTCAGTGTAGGTAAAAACATCATTGTTAATGTCACTATTTTTGTAAGGGAAAAAAGGCTACTGGGTGTTGAAATAAAAAATCAAATGAACTAGGCTTCTGTTTTCTTATCTGAAAACTGAGAAATCAAGCACTATACTGTCCCTTTAAATTTTACTGTAAAAGTGGATCACTATTAAAATCAAAGGGAGGAGTGCCACCTATTGAATCACTAGCAGTACTCCCTGCAGCACCTTAAAATGTCTCTTGCATGTTTACCATGACCCACCCTTTAGCTTAGCTTGCAAATTTTGAAAGCATGAGAAGACAATGAAATATATATTTTTTATATAACGCCAACATACATGGAGCTGTACAATCATAATTAGATTGTAAGCGCTATCTCGAGGGGTTTACAATATGGCTCAAAACAATACAGTATTGTTTTTAGGCATGCTTTCAAGTTGTCTACTATGACCTGGACTTTTATCAAGAAAATGCCTCAGATACTAGTTTCTCTACAGAGCGTCATGATTTGCATATAAAAAGAAACATGGAAGAGTTTCTTTTTTAAAAAATGTCAAACGTAAGAACAAAACTCAATCCACAAGACAATTTGATAAAAAAGTGGGACTGAAATACGTGTCAGAAGAATACCAAAAATATGTAGCTTTAATTTCAGTCAAATGTTCACAATTTAGAAAAAAAGTTAAAAGAAAAGTTAACTAACTTACCCAATTTTTGCTTTTTCTTTTATTTTGGATGAAGACCCAGTTTTTGTTTTTTTTCTCTCTTTGTCTTTTGGCTTGGATTTAACCTTTCTCCCTTTCTTTTCCTCTCTTCCTTCAGCAGAAACACTGGGGAAGTTTTCAGGGCTCATTACTCGCGGAATGTTTCTCTCGCCTCTTTCTTTTGCTTTTGCTATTGCCTCCGATATTATGCGATTAGCCTTCTCCTGCTTACTTTCAGATTCCACTTTTTTCTTCTGTTTTTTTTCAGACATTGCCCTCACCTGGGTATTCGGCAGCTTTGTATATGTCCCACAACCATCAGTTTTCTTGGAGGAAGGAGGCTGGAAGAAAAAGATACGTATTTAGAAAACCATCCTTCTACAGAATTGTAAATATTTTGAGGGCTTTGCACTTTTGCAGAAAGGATTAAGCTTGTGTGTACATGCATGTATATGCAATCAACAAGGGAAATGATTTTATTTCACCACACAACAGCATGTACTTGAGTATAACACAGTAACTGTTTTTACACACAGGGGGCAAGGGTGGGGAGGAGACAGATTTCCAACAGTTCTCGGAGCATTCTTTACCATCTCTGTAATTAGATGCAGAAGCATTTAACCTTTCAAATATTTGTGCTCATTTGGAGTTTATTTCCACTGGATCCCTGCCAAGTTAAACTTGCAAACCTAGGGAACTAGTAAAGATACAGCATCAATGTCCCTCTGAAATAAATATCAATTTGTTCATAGAGACTTGCACAAAGGAAGAATCATCATTATACAGTACATCATTATACACATTAACACAAGCACTATCATATAAACAGAACAGGCATATGAATAGAATCAATGCTTTCAAAAGGAACATATATGCATGATGCCAAAACAACATATGTAAATTGGTTATGTAGTGCACACTTGCCTCCCTTTAAAAAAAAAAAATATTACAGAAGTATAAAAACATCACATGAAACAGTTAACTGGTGCCTTTGTCACTGTTATATCTATGCCGACTGTTTACGCTAGCGCCAGGAAATCAACATTCAAATTAGCAGACTCTGAAATCTCAGATACATCTTGTTGGATTTTTTAAAAAATTTTTTACCCTTAAGGAATGGAAAGAATTTCCTACTCAAACGGACACAAACAAGTAGATAATAGTTCTGTTATGTTCTCACCCGTAAATGTGCCTCTGACTACAGCAAGGGGAAAAGCCATCCGGAATTCCCAAACACATTTTCAGGCCTAAACCAGCACACTTCACCGGATACATTTTCTATATGTGCCTCATCAAAGGCTTAACAGCAGTGCTGCAGCACTGGAAAGGAGGCAGGGTTTAGGATCCCTCACTAAAATGCCAGCTTAAGGCCTACAGGCTATAACAAATAACCAAGACTCGAGAAAACAGCAACAAGCTCAAGATGGCGATGCAGCACGACTCCCGCAGCAGCAGCCAGTAATAAGGAAGGTTATTCAATCCCATTAGCCTTTTAGCCCAAAGAACCTCTCCTCCTCCCACTCATTCAGGCTTTCACTTACCCTTCCTCTTGGCCTCTTCGCTGAAGACATTTTTGGCATCAGACAAAGGCTTGCCCTCTGCTTTTTCACCACCCCAGGCAGTGCTCAAGAGAAAAGCATTGAAAGAAGATTGCTAAATGGCCTATTTAGCAAGCTGCAGCCAAGATATGCACAACCCTCGACAAATACACATTGTGATTTATCAACATATTTCTTCCTTGACAAGTATACATCCACCGTTCATCCTACTCAGGTATAACAACGACCGTCAACCTCCCCAAAATAACAGAATTTCAACAACAGCTGTAAGCAGATAGCCAGATTCCAACAAAGCACAGAAAGAAATGAATGCACAAAGCATCAAAATGCATCAGCATGAATATTAGAGATGTCGTTAAAAATACTGACTCCTTCTGCGGAAGTAGGCCAGCAGATGGTGCTACCAGTTATTATTCCATTAGACTCTGCAATTTAACCCTCAATGGACTCCTCTTCCCTACATGTGGTACAGTGGTTAACTCTTACTCTTCCAACTCCTGCAGTAATGAAATGAATGCTTCTATCCAAATAAAATACAACCCTAGAGTTTCAAAACACATTAGGGTCTCCTGCTACAGCTTTATATTGTTGTTAAATACATAAACAACAAAAATAATATTAAATCTATAAAAGAAAATATTCAAGGGTTCTCTATAGCCAAACAGTTACAGGAACAAAATTTAACAGAGTAAACATGGGGTATCACAAGTGAACATGCTTTCAACCTTATTTGAGAATTTTGAAGAGGAATGTAATTGCAGAGATTTAATACAGATGGCACTTTGTACTAGTACACAAAATGGAAGCATTTCTTTTCCTGCAGTTATTTTTCTGCCTCCCACAAACAAGTATAGGCACCTACAAGGTGGAGCCACCTTGGTTAGATGGAACATCTATAAAAGGCTAATATTTGCTGAAAGTCAATATGGAAGTAACATTAAAAAAGGTTATCTTAGCATTCGGAAATCAAATACTGTACTAAGGCTCATCAATTCAGTTAAAGTAGGTTTCTAAAATATTCAAGGGGGGGAAAAAAGCATAAATGACACTGCACCTTCTTAGCAATACAAACATACATTTCAGAACCATTAGCCCTTTTCAATAAATAAAACCAGGTACATATTTTTCATTTAAATTAATAAACTGAAACTCTTGATACAATTTTTTGTTTAGATACTGACTATACTACAATGATTCTGAGCCATTAAAATATAGTTGTCAGTTGCTTTAGACTTCACTTTTAGTAAATAATGGTATCAGTTAATTCACACACACACAATTTACATCAGTCCTAAACTTCCCTATTTCTACTGAAAAGCCAAATGAATGTCATATGATGATTGGCTTGTCAGTGACACTTCTTCAGTTTACTTAGAAATCAGAACCTAGCTGTCTGAATGCATTCAATACAAGAAACATACTTTCTAAAGTTCCATTTTTATTAAGAAAAGCATTCTACTAAAGATGATTATGTTCCTCCTACATGCTATCATGTTCTGGGAGTCCTATTTGCATCCAGAGACATGACAACAGGAAAAACTCATGGCAACTTCTATAAATGAATATATTTGGATGTTTTCAATAGCCAGTTTGCATTGTACGAGGCCATCTTTAAAAGAGAAATTTCCAACTCATTTTTATTACTTTAAAACATATCTTAAAACAAAAAAAGGCTGCTTATGAAAAAGCAACAACAATTTACTGTAACAAATCAGTAAAATGCAATTTTGAATATAAAATTAACAAATACAATCTCATGTTATCCAAAGAAACCCATCCAAAGAAACCCTATGTGTTTCGGGTCCAAATGACTCTTCTTCAGGGGTATATATATCAATCTAATTTGCATGGGAGAAAAACAAGAAAAGAAAAACCTCTTGACTGGTGAAATGCAGTGATCACTCTCTTGAAAGCACACCCACAAGGGTCCACCTTCACTATCATACTTTTCTTCAGTAGTGCATTTTGTGAAATGGCACTATCCTTATCCTCCTTGGCAGCTCACTGGCCATTAACACACAGCCTTATTGATGGGTTTCTTTGAATAATATGAGATTGTATTTGTTCATTTTATATTCATAATTGCATTTTACTGATTTGTTATAGTAACTTGTTATTTTTTCATAAGCATCCTTGTTTTTTTTGTGTTTTGCCATTTGTGGCCGCTTGTTTTCCCTTGTTGTATTAGCTTTAAAACACATCTTTCCATAGCTCCTCAAAGTCCCAAAGTCTTCAACATATTAAACATAATTCCTTGGGAATTGTACAGCTGTAAACGAATGCTGGGTACTGCATGTTTTGGTCCATGGGAGTGAAGAGGGAAGGCAGGAATAGCACAGTGCTATTGTACACTACAGGTTCTTTTTGGGGTTATTTCTGCTTCTGTTACATCACAGGTTTGTACACAGTACTACACCAAGAGCAAGTTCGGCACTCAGGGAGCAGAAAATGTACTGTTTTTTTACTGTAACATCTATGGTTAACCTGATACGGACATATATGAGCATGAGAGAAAAGACAGTGAATTTTCTTTCTAGGAAGCTCCCTGCTTGGCACTCCTCAACTGCTCCAGGTATTCGGAAGGCAGACCTCAAATATGTAGATTCGTGGGCAGACCAGGTGCGGGGCACTCCCTGTTTCTCCCAGTTTGAGTTCACCATGCGCAGTGACAGAAAAGAAAGCAGAGTAGGGCCTGGAGGCCCAGGTGAGAGGATTCCGGTATTGTGCCCCTTACGGGCAAGCCCCGGGTGGGCTGGAGTGCCAAGCAGGGAGCTTCATAGAAAGAAAATTCACCAATAAGTGCCTCAGTTTTCTTTTCTTCCTTCAGCTCCCTGCTTGGCACTCCTCAACTGGGATGTACCAAAGCAGCACCAGCGGGTGGGAGAAAAGAGAACCAGGGTCCGGTTACAGGCAGCCTCAGTGGCCTGGAGGACTCTGCAGCTGAATACCACGTCCGCGCTGAGGCCAAAGTGTGGATTTTATAGCGTCTAGAGAAAGTGTGCAGGTTGCTGCCCTGCAGATTTTGTCACATGATGCCCTGGATGCGAGGGCCCAGGATGTTGCAGCTGATCTGAGACAGTGGGCCATCAATCCCTGAGGAGGGGCCCTTCCTGAGACTCTAAACTTCAGCTATACAGAAGTGGATCCATTGGGCAATCGTAGCTTTACAAGCTGGATGCCCCCTGTCAGTCTAACTGTATAATACAAAAAGGCTGGATGATCTGCTACCAGTCTGAGTCCTCTGTATGTAGACCTTTAGCGCCCTACGGCCGTTGAGAGTATGTCAAGTTCGCTACCTCACACGTTATGGCTTGGGATAGAAGGACAACCTCACGGAGAAGGCTTGGTTGCCCCCCCCACCCTCGCCAAAAGCCTGGTGGAACAGCCAGGTCTTACACAAACGTCGAAATGACAGGAGGGTGGGGGCCAACCAAGCCTTCTCCGGGAGTGAATTCCACAGCACAGGGACAGCCACCGAAAATGATCTCACATCAGTGGCCACCAGGCTTACTTGGGGAACCTCCGAAAAGGCCCCCACGGATGATCTCAGGGGTCGCACGGGCACATGGGGAGTGAGGCGATCCTGAAGATAGGCAGGGCCAAGGCCGTGAAGGGCTTTGAAGGTCAAAACCAGCACCTTGAACCTTGCCCGGTGCTTTATAGTCAGTGAGAGCCTGGAGCACAGGTGTCATGTGCTCCCTGCGGCCCACCCCAGTAAGGAGACGGGCCACGGCATTCTGCACCAGCTGCAGCCACCGGATCAGCTTCTCAGGCAGTCCCACATAGAGCGCATTGCAGTAATCCAGCTTCAAGGTGATGAAGGCATGGATGACAGTGGCGAGGTCAGAGTCTGAGAGATACGTCCGAAGCCGCCGGACAAGATGCAACTGCTGAAACACACTCCCGCCCCCCATTGCCACAACCTGAGATTCCAGGCTGAGCCATGAATCAGGCACACCCAGACTCTGTACCTGCGAGACCATGGGAGGGTGAAACACACCCCAGAGGAGATTCAACCACTCCCAGGCCCTCACCCACCAACATCACCTCCGTCTTGTCAGGATTCAGCTGCAGATGGCTCAACCTCATCCAAGCCCCCACAGCTGACAGGCACAGGGAAAATAAGGAGACTGCATGGCCTGGGTCGATGGAAAAAGAGAGGTAGAGCTGAGTGTCATCAGCATACTGATGATGATGACACTGCATGCCCTGACTTTAGGTAAGGAGGTGGAGTCCGTTCTGAGGACCACTTTATCTTGGTAAAAGGTGCATAGTTCAGGTGAGATGGAGAGAGCACCCAGCTCCAAACCTCTCTTGGCTGATGTAACAGTGAAAAGGAAAGTGATCTTGATGGTCAGGAAGTAGAGAGGGACTGACTGAAGAGGTTCGAAAGGAGCTTGAGTGAGTGCCTTCAGGACCGTGTTTAGGTTCCAGGTCTGAAACCAGTGGATTGGGGGCAGTACTATCACCCGTGTTGTCTTGAGGAACCACCGCACATGCTGGTGCCTGGAGAAACAGGCCTTGGATCCTGCTTCGAGGACAGCCCCCAGAGCCGAGACTTGTCGTCTAGCAAGCATTGTTGGTCACAGGCCCTTGTTGAGACCATCTTGCATGAACTCGAGGACCTTTGCTCTGTCTGGGCAGGCCTCACCCTGGCCCCTAGCTTGTCGCCATTGGAAAAAGCAGTTCCAGGTGGCTGCGTATATTCACAGAGGCTCTACGAGAAGCCATGAGTGTCTTGATCACTCTCTGCAAGTATTCCTTGGACTCTAGGGCCCTCCTTTCAGTAGCCAGGCTGTCAGCTGTAAGTATTGGGGCTCTGGATGACTTGGAGTCCCTCTCCTGAGCAGGTCTGGGCGGTCTGGAAGATGAAGCGGTGGCGGAGTTTGGAGTTCTACCACATCTGAGAACCAACGACGTCTCGGGCAGTATGGGGTGACAAAGATGAGATCCTTGATCCTCCAGATTACTTTGTCCCGGATCAGAAATGGTGGGGACTGGGAAGGCATATAGTAGGCCCCATGGCCAGCGCTGCTGTTGGATGTCCACAGCTAGTAGGCTGGTACCTCATGATTCACGTGAGATGTGAAGTGGAAGATTACAGGCATTCCCCAGGTGTGGGCCAACATCTGGAAGATCTGTGGGTGTAACTCCCACTCCCCAGGGTCCAGATCCGCACAACTAAGCCAGTCTGACTCCCTGTTGTCCACTCTGTGTATGTGTATTGCTCTTATGGAGCGGAGTCTTGGCTCCACCCAGACAAAAAGGTGCTGCGCTTCTAGTTGCAGTGGCTTTGACTTGGAACCTCCTTAGTGACTGACATACACCATTGCTGTTCTGTTGTCCGTCTATATTAGCATGTGCTCGCCTATGATTTCTTCCTCAAAAGATTTCCAACGCTAGGCGAATTGACTGAAGTTCCAGGAGGTTTATGCTGTAGGCAGCTTCTTGATCTGACTACCTTCCTTGTGCGTCCTTGGAAACCATACATGTTCCCCATCCAGAGGCTCACATTGGTCATTATGGTAATTCTGTGTGGTTCGGTCAATAGCTCACCTGTGCGGAACGGGTGCCCTGTCGTCCACCATTTCACCTGGTCTGCTGGACCCTTCTGAATCAGAAGGATTTTGTGCCTCCTGTTCATTATGTTGCCTAGAAGGGCCTGAGAAAGTTCTGAAGGGGTCGAAGGTGGAGCCTGGCCCACTGCACCTGCCCAATGCAGGCCACTAATGACCCAAGCAGATGCGCTAAGGTAATGTATTTATTATTTATTTATGAAGTCCTGCACTTATGTGAAGGGTTTATTGAGTGGTGGGGTTTTTTTTGGGGGGGGGGGGGGGCAGCACCAATCCCTGGTGGCAGCAGGGAAGGTGCTGGGGGATGTTGGGATAAGGATGTGTGTGTGTGATTTTGGAATTAGGTTAGTGATGGAAGGGTTATGTGTTATTGATTTTGTAGAAGAAATGTTTATTTTGATATTATTTAGATTATTGTTGTATTATTGTAACACGTGTGGATGATAGGTCCCCCCTTCCTGTTGAGAGCAGGGGGTGGGTGGGAGATGATGAGTTCCGTCCCTGGTGGCAGCAGGGATGGAGCATATGGATGGGATGATATGGATAAATTGTGATATATTGTAATAATGCTGATTTATTTTTGTTGTATTGAATTGTGTGAGGGAAGGAGAGGGTGGAAGGGAGTGGTAGATTCACCCTTTCCTGGTGGCAGCAGGAATGGGGTGAATGGGTAGGGGGGTAGGATGATGGGATAAATTGTAACCTCACCCTGTGATAATTGTTGTGTTGGCCCATATGGGAAATTGCTATTGTTATTTATTGTGAATATTGTTGTATTTGTTTTTGCTTTGGTTGTAAGCCGCCTCGAGTCACCTTTGACGAGAGAGCGTGGGGTACAAATTAAAAGTGAAATGAAAAAATAATGAAGGAAATATACAGCTTTGCTGACGGTTACGGCCACATTCGTGCTGCACTCCTCCGCTACTGTTACCAAATCCCTCTTTGTGTCGATTTGTACCCCTAGGTGGGGTCAGTTGGCTTTTAGGATAGTTTATGATAAAGCCGTGTGCTTGGAACAACTCGATGGCTATCTGCAAGTCTCTCTGCTTTGAGCCTGGATGCGGAGCGCAGGAGAATGTCATCTATGTAAGGATACGCATGGATGCCCCTCTGGCACAGCAGAGCCACAAGGGGGGCGAGGACCTTCGTGAAGGTGCAGCAAGCTTTAGCCAAGTCGAAGGGCAATGAGGCGTATTGTCAACGTGCTCCCCTGTAGTAAAAACGCAGCAGGTACTGATGAGGCTGTGCAATGGGTATGTGAAGGTATGTGTCCTTCAAGTCTATTGATGATAGCCAGTCCCCCTTTGACAGGGCCTGAAGGGTGGACTTGGATTTCCATCCTGAATCACTTGTACGTCATGAATCTGTTCAGGAACTTTAGGTCGAGAACGGTTTTGGCTTCTCTGTTCTTCTTGGGAACCAGGAATAAGATGGAATAGAGACCCTTCCCTTGTTGTTCTTCGTGGACTGGCTTGATTGCCCCCAGGTTGTGGAAGCACGATATTGCCCCCCATCATTAAACATTGTCTCCCCGGGTCGTCAGAGGCTGGAGAGGCAGCGAATCTGCTGCAGCGCCAACTTGTCAGTTCGATGTGGTACCCCTCATTGATAATGCCCTTCACCGACTTGTACAGTACTGTACTGAGATGACAGCGTCCATGCAGTCTGGCCAAGATGGCAGCGCCCGCGGAGCAACGCTATCAAGGTGTTGGGTCCCCCACTAAGTGCCAGGAAATTACTGCGGCGGTCCCCCGCCCACGGGGGAAGAGAGGGAAAAGACTGCAGCAGTGCTTCCCTGCCCCAGGCTGGGGGGAGAGGAGAGGGGAAATGGCCTGCTGAGCTGTTTGTAGCTGCGTTATCAGTTATGGGCCGGAGGAGGCTTGTCCTCCTCTGGGAAGGATCTAAGCAGGGCTGTGGGAAGGGCTAGGACTCCTACCCTCAGGCCCAGCGTTCAGCATTACCCAAGAGCAGGAATGCCCCACTCCCGGGAGCACAAGGTAAAGGCCATGAAGAGGGCAGCCCTGCGCCTGAAGGAGGCGATGGGCCCGACGCAGCGGAGGGAAGCCCCACGAAACACACAGAGGCCTGGGGTAGGGACAGAAACTTCTACCAGGCTAGGCTGAGTGCTGGGGGAGGCCTCGAAGCAGGGAAGAGCTGAGGAAAGTGGCGCCTGCCCCTTGCTCCTACCAGGCTGGTCTGAGCTCCAGGGGAGGCCCCAGAGTAGGAAGCCTCGGTGGTAGAGTCAAGGAAAATGGCACCCGCTCCTTGCTTCTGGGTGCCATGGTGAATCCCCATTCCTGGGGGGCGGCGGGGAGGAAGGTGAGCGTTTCAAGGCATGGGTCCCTGGCCTGGCAGCAAAGGGGGGGCTCTGCTTACTTCACCAGCACCTCAGTCTAGCTGGCACACCCAAACCGCTGCAAGGGGGGGTAGCCTGCTGCAAGGAGCCTGCCCAGGGTTTGCAGAGAACCTCCTGGTTCCCCGATGGGAGAGGAGGGGGGCTAGCAGGGCTCCACTCAGCTCGATCCACTCCACTCTACGAGTGAGTGAGTACCCCTTAGTCCAATGAAGACTCTCAGTTGATTACAAGGGATGGCTCAGAGAGTCAGGTCTCTTTCCAGCTAAACCGAAGGCAGTACTCAAACTGGGAGAAATAGGGAGTGTCTTGCATCTGGTCCACCCACAAATCTGCATATTTGAGGTCTGCCTTCCAAATAACTGAAGCAGGACACATCCCAGTTGAGGAGTGCCAAGCAGGGAGCTGAAGGGAGAAAGCACTTCTCAGTGTTTCTCAGTTAAAATAAAGCCAGTATTCAAAATCCGCATTAACCAAAGCAAAACCATCCCAAAACCAAAAGTACTAATATTGCAATGTGCGTTAGGGGAGAAGCAGGTATGCCCTCAGGCCATGACCGCTTTTAGACGAGTGGCAGTCCGTTTCGCGTCGGCGGCGCGCATATTTTGAAACCTCCGCCTGGTCTAATTAGACGAGACGGAAGTGGCTTAATATGCACATATTATGGCGGTGGTGCATTTTTTAAGTGCACGAATTAAATACCTCGATTATGAGATAGCAAGAGGTGAAAATCTCATGGTCCCATTCCTAAAACTTGTATTCTAGTATCCTTTTCACAATCTAGTATCCTTGTGATAAACTGTATCCTTTTCACAAGGATACTGAAACATCAGAAGAAGAAAAAATAGACCAACTCTGCTATTCCAAAGTATTGCCATCTCAAAAGATTAACCAAAGTAGTGCAGAACTAGTGATATTATAATTAGGCTGTCTTAATCGGGATTATTCTGATACTTGAATTGCACATTACGGTATTTCTATTTCATGCACTAGATTTAGCCAGAAGTAGGAATGTGGTTGAGGTGACAAGGGTATAAAGGATTAATTGAAAATGAAGACAAGAAATTAAACCATTAATTTATTTGGAACTGAGTGCTCCATTTTTTAAAAACAAGTTTGAGCTCTTCTGCCGGCAAGGATAGCCTACTGAGTGCAAACCAGTAGAACTTTGTCTTCTTCAGTTTGCAAACTTGCCAGGGTATCGGTAGTTGCTAACAGCTTTTTAAAGCTTCAGCAAAGTTTACTAGATTCTGGTCAGTTCCCCTGCTGGTCAGTTCAGATTCCTGTGTGTAGTAGAGAAACTGTCACGAACCATGTCAACTTCATGCTATTGCGGCTGTTTGAGAAACCCATTAGAAGCAGGTACTAGCACAGAAATTGAGGCTAAAGGAAAAGTACAATAGTGCAGTTGTATACAGAGGAGGCGCTCTCTCTCCTGTGTCCATTCTCATAAACCAAGAAAAAAATTGATACGCAGTAGATATCTAGTCACTTGCCAGCAGCCAGGAGGCTCTCGAGTGGAAGAGGAAGCCAGAAACTTATTTTGTTCCCTAAAGAATACATATTATTAATTATTATTATTATAAACATTTATATAGCGCCAGCCATGTGCCTGGCGCTGTACAGAACATAGACATAGACGTGGTCCCTGCCGGTGGCTTACAATCTAAAAGACAAGGAGGGGGGAGACAGGGAGAGGGGACAGAGGGAGAGACAGGGGAGAAGACAAACAAACATTCAGGCGGATGCGAAGTCTCAGATGCGTGTGCTTGGCTTGGTTACAATCAGGTTGGTTGCAGCAGTCTGCAGAGGAGGGCAGACAGTAAGTATATCGGGAACGACTAGCAGGCATTGGGAAAGGAGGCGAGGAAAAAGTGGGTCTTGAGGAGGGATTTGAAGGAGCGGAGGGAGGGGGCAAAGCGGATGTGGGCAGGGGGATAAGATTGCATCTAGGGTTGCCATCTTTCCCAAGGGAAAATACTAGCCTGTTAATTTGCATATGTAAATTAATTTACATACACCAAATATTAATTTACTAGACAGACACAACTCTTTGCCTTACTTCCAGTTTGCCATTAGGAAACCACACGGCAATCCAATCTGACCCTGGCCGTGTGACTACTCTGAAGTAAGTGGATGGTGGATCACAGCTTCTAACTCTAACTTTCTTCCCAAAACACACAAGTTGGTCTGTATCATTTGAAGAAAATCTATCCTCTCCCTTCCCCTTCCCCCATACATGCATTTCTACACATCTCTCTCTCCATTCCTGTATCTATTTTTTCATCTATTCCTCCATTCATCCATCTCTCTATCAATCTAGCTCAGGCTAATAACCTTTCCTAAAAAGGGGAAGTTAGAGACAGGCCAATAGCTGGCCAGAGTGTCAGCATCCAAAGATGGCTTCTTAAACAGGGGCCAGATGTTCTTAAAACTGCAACTGTCCGACACCCTACCCTCCCCTGGGCTGGATGTGGCAGTGAGTTTCCCTCTCTTGTCCCCAGGTGACACCTGGCCAGCCCATTGCTCAGGGGAGCACGCAGCATTCTTCCCCTGTAAGTAATTGGGAAACCCTTGGTCAGGGCACAGCATCCCTAGCTCCCGTAAGGAGAGGGGGCAGGGTGGGGCAGGCTATAACTTACAGCCTATAAGGCAGGCAGGGGTTCGGCTTTCCGTAGAGAGAGGAAGCAGGGAGGAGGAACCCGTAGAGGGAGGAACCAGGATCTCCAGCAGAGGAGCGTCCCCCTCTCAACTTGAGTCAGCAAGGTGTGAAGGGTGCTTCAAGCGCCCTGTGCTATGTGCAGCCTCCCAGAACCCCAGCTCCTGCTCCAACTGTCTCTGGCCACCGCCTTCTTGCAAGAAGGGGGGCAGCTGTGCTCTAAGAATGCCGCTGCAGGATTGGCAGGGCGAGGAGGCCCAGGCCCAGCAGCAGCAACTACTTCTTAGCATTAACAGAATAATGACCAGGAGCAAGAGCCCACTGCTTCCCCTGCCACCTCTTCCTGGAGCTACTGCTCCCTGCCTGCTGCCATAGTCAGTGTGGCCACCGCCACCATCTCCAGGATCCTGCTGGACCCCAAGTACTGCCCCTGAGTGGCCAAGAAGGGTGCTTGCCTCAGTCGGCCCAGCTCTGCAGTGCTGCAGCTCCTGCAGGCAGAGAGGGCGCTCCTGTTTTGGGAGGGAACCGGACAGCCCTGGACTTATTTTAACATCCATGGGGGAAATGCAGTGAACACAGACCCCTGCTTATCATACAAGATCTTGTATCGTTCGAGCCCTACTTCTGAAGCCTCACACTGATGGGTATCTGCACTCAGGAACCATCATTCGGGGGTTCCGCCATCACGTCTTAAGTTGGCGGGTGATCCACCTTTGCTGTGGCAGCCCCTCTGTATGGAACTCCCTCCCTCCGGATGTTCATCTCAGTTCCTCCCTCCTTACCTTTAAAAAGCACCTGAAAACATATTTATTTTCTAGGTGCTTTTAGTATCCACTGGTTCCTGTTCTCCCTTTTTCCTTCCCCTACCTTACAAATTTTCATATTCTTTTAATTACTTATTTTTAATTGTTTTAAACTGTTTATATTGTGCTTTTATGTAAAATGTAAAGCGCTCCAAGTGCCATGGCGGGGGCGGGAAGCGCTATAAAAATAAAATTATTATTATTACACCGGCTTTTACATTGCTGGAAAAAGCCCTGCACCAGCAACGGGCTTCATCATACAAACATCGGCCATGCCAGTTAAATACATGCCAGGTGGCAACCCTACTTACATCTCAAACAAGGCCCAAATATATCATTCTGACAGAAATCTCAGCAGACACCTCCTTGACTGACTGGCTGGATAGTTACACAATTAATCTTCTCATTAAGATATTGTCCCTTGCCATCACTTGTGGTTGGGTCCTAAATTCCTGACTCTTAGATTTACGTATTTTAGCCCTTGAATTAATAGGGGTATGACAAATTACTCTCTTTCTAGATTAAAAGGCCCAAATGATCTCCAGTATTTTAAAGATGCAGATTTAAGAAGGAGGTTAATTATCTGCAGGACAACCAGCCAACAGAAATTATTATGCATGAGGGTAGTTTTCAGTTGATTTTGTGCTTTTAAACGTTCCAGTTATTTTCTTACAGAGCATTTCCAGAGTGAAAAGAAAGAGGTGGGGAAACTGTTCTTCATTACAGAGGATATTGTTAGATGTAGATCCACAGGGCTAGGAAACTATTAAGATTTGTTTTCAGTCAACTAAAAACACCAATGCCAGCAACCTCTTTAATTGGGAAAAGTACTCTTGAAATATTTTAAAATAACCATTTTACAAATATTTAAAATGGCAATGTTTGAAGGCTAGAGAGGCATGAACAAGAGTTAGCTCGCTGAAGTTCAATCCAGAAAAAAATGAAGTGGCATTTTCAATTTAAGGGGGCAACTATAGTTACAGTAACTATAACTTTACTAAATCTAAAATTATTAGATGGGACAGACGGAAAAGAACGTACTCTTGGTCAGTCGCCCAGTTTAAACTGGAGGTTCACAGTTTTAACTATCTGGGAGCAGTCATCTCTTCAAATGACCTTTGGAATAGACAGATCCATGATAAAACTACAAGCGGCCCGGCCCTCCGTTGCAATTCAGAGATTCCATGCTAAGCATGGAGGGAGATCTGTACTTGCTGCACTTAAAGCATTCAAGGCAAAGGTGATTCCCACAATTAGTTTATGGAGCTGAGGTTTGGGGGTATTCAGCAGCAAATGAGGCAGAAGTCCCACAAAATAGATTTCTGAAGTTTTTGCTAGGTCTGCCCCAATCCTCACCTGCTCACCTTCTCAGGGTTGAAACTGCAATGAGCCCTGTACAATTCATGATTACTAAGAGAATGATCCAATATTGGTTTAAGATGTTGTTGTATGATCCTCACTGTCTACCAAAAATGTGTTACCTGGAAAACCTTATGCAGAGCACGTCTCATCATTCTGGCTGACTGAAAGCTATTATAATGACATTGAATTTATCTGGTTTTTCCTTCTGCGTAAATAAAGACTTGAGGTTCTTTTCTTTGCAGGAGAAGACAGCTGTATGCCAGCACCTCGATATAAGATTACAGGAGGAATGGGCTGTGATTCGTGTTAGATCTATCTCCCCAATGTATGTGCATTGGAGACCTGATAGGGGTTTAGCCAAGTATCTTAAACTGGATTTGCACCCAGTTCTGAATGTGCCTTTCAAAGGCTTCGTTTCGAACAGATGCCTAGTGCAATGGTGGTGGGCTGTAGAATGGGCATTCCAAGAAATTTAAGAATATGCTCTTGTAGCTTAGGTGTGATTGAGAACTTGACTCATGTTCTGGAATGCCCCTATTTTAGGGTTATTAGGAAAAAGCTGCTCGCCCCTTATCCGACACAAGTTCAATGGCTGTCCAAAAAAGAAAAATTAATTTGGCTCTGTCAGCACTTGGATGTTGAGGTTATCAGAAGCCTGGCAACCTTTGCAAAGAAGGCAGCAGAGATTAGGAAACTTTTCCCAACGATGATACTGCAGCAGTAATAATTCTGGCACTTAATGATTTTACATCATGAGCATATATAGGTTTCAGTGGTCAGAGTTGCTAGCGTTTGATTTGCAGAGACCCTGGAACTTTAGGGGTCAAGTCAATATTTATTTATTTAAATTTATATCCCACCCCTCCCGAGAACAGCTTGGGGCGGCTAACAATTTCCAGGACATAAAATACAATTCTAAAAATATATTCACACATACAAAATTACAACAATAAAACAGGCTAGGGTAAAAAAATACAATAAATAAGGGTGGCGGGAGATAAAAAAAACCCTAACCTCCCCCTCCTCAAAGGCCTGGGCGAACAGCCAGGTCTTGCAAATTTGCCAGAATGTTAAAAGGCTCCAATGAGCAAGGCAATATGGCATTTATAGGGACTGTGTTGCCAATATGAGCTCTGTATGGAGCTAAGTGTTGATAACCTGTACTCTGCGAACTTGGGACTTAATTATGATTTTAAGCTAGCCTTTGAAGGGTATAGTATTTATTTTCAGGGGCCAAACATTAGCCGAATGTAAACCCCGAGAAGGGCGAGGCAGCTCCTCAGGTTGGTCTTGTGGGTGTGGAATGCACGATTATGTGTTTCTCTCCATTTTGGGCTCAAGTACTTACTGCATGCTAGTCTCAGAAAAATAAGGCACTATATTGATGGAGGGGGGGGGGGGTCCTCCTAAAATTTGTATTCATGCAATTTTTAAACGTACTTTGTTTTGTTTTAGCTGTTTGTTATTATACATGGTGAATGGCAAAAGCCGAACCAATAAACATAATTTTTTAAAAAAATAAAAAAATAAGTTATAGGGAAGACGATATCTCCCCTATCCTCATTTACTGACGTTTCCATTTGGAGGTTTTGTATGAGGCCAATCTACTGTTAGACAAGTAGCAGCATTCTCCAACAGCATTTTTACTTTCTGTGCCTGTCTAGAAGCATCTTTGTAACATGTTCCTGACAATTTTGATTCATTCCTCTATTACCTTGTGCCTTGAAAATTAGTGCAAAGAACTCTGTGTGGAGCTTCACCTTAACTCAACCTGGAAATGCGAGTTGCTGCACAAGCAAAGGCCTTAGAAGGCAGTCTCTCTTAGTGAGATCATGATACCTATATTGATCTCTGCTAGCTATTAACTGGATTCAAAGTGGCATTTAATATGTTGGTTATGACCAATAAATCTTGAGAGTTATCCTCTTTCTTTGTACCATAATAGCACAACAGCAATCAGTAGATCCATGTGAGCTACAGAATTTCCTAGATTTTTTTTAGAACTTGTGACATGCCTGAGGAAGGGTCTTTAGTGGCCCGAAAGATTGCATATTCTTACCAAGAGATACCGGTCCAAGAAAAAGGTATTATATGAACTATTTTTTCTCCAGAACAACAAAAAAACCTGGAAGCTAACTAACAGCTATGATAGCCCTGGTGGCTTCAATATCATTTTCACTGGGTGTGCAGTGTCTAGAACAGACTGCTTATCAATATATATAAGGAGCTGCCTAACTGAATCAGACAAATGGTCCATCTTAGCCAGGGCCCCGATTCTTCCGCGGAATTTTTT